>CM055911.1:41545584-41583084 GCA_029582155.1 Panopea generosa | reverse complement strand
ATACGGTGTCCGTTGTGCCATAGCGGCATTTTTATTTACTGTAGGTGGCTAACTACTACCTACGGTTTCCGTTGTGCCGTATTGGTATATTTATTTACTGTAGGTGGCTAACTACTACCTACGGTGTCCGTTGTACCATTGCGGCATATTTTATTTACTGTAGGTGGCTAACTACTACATACGGTGTCCGTTGTGCCGTAGCGGCATATTTATTTACTGTAGGTGGCTAACTACAACATCCGGTGTCCGTTGTGCCATAGCGGCATATTTATCTACTGTAGGTGGTTAACTACTACCTACGGTTTCCGTTGTGCCGTATTGGTATATTTATTTACTGTAGGTGGCTAACTACTACATACGGTTTCCGTTGTGCCGTATTGGTATATTTATTTACTGTAGGTGGCTAACTACTACCTACGGTGTCTGTTGTGCCATAGCGGCATATTTATTTACTGTAGGTGGCTAACTACTACATACGGTATCCGTTGTGCCATAGCCACATATTTATTTACTGTAGGTGGCTAACTACTACATACGGTGTCCGTTGTGCCATAGCCGCATATTTATTTACTGTAGGTGGCTAACTACTACATACGGTGTCCGTTGTGCCATAGCGGCATATTTATTTACTGTAGGTGGCTAACTACAACATACGATGACCGTTGTGCCATAGCGGCATATTTATTTACTGTAGGTGGCTAACTACAACATACGGTATCCGTTGTACCATCGCGGCATTTTTATTTACTGTAGGTGGCTAACTACAACATACGGTATCCGTTGTGCCATAGCGGCATTTTTATTTACTGTAGGTGGCTAACTACAACATATGGTGTCCGTTGTACCATCGCGGCATTTTTATTTACTGTAGGTGGCAAACTACAACATACGGTGTCCGTTGTGCCATAGCGGCATTTTTATTTACTGTAGGTGGCTAACTACAACATACGGTGTCCGTTGTACCATCGCGGCATTTTTATTTACTGTAGGTGGCTAACTACTACATACGGTGTCCGTTGTGCCGTAGCGGCATATTTATTTACTGTAGGTGGCTAACTACAGCATACGGTATCCGTTGTACCATCGCGGCATATTTATTTACTGTAGGTGGCTAACTACAACATACGGTATCCGTTGTACCATTGCGGCATTTTTATTTACTGTAGGTGGCTAACTACTACATACGATGTTCGTTGTGCCATAGCGGTATATTTATTTACTGTAGGTGGCTAACTACAACATACGATGACTGTTGTGCCATAGCGGCATATTTATTTACTGTATGTGGCTAACTACAACATACGGTATCCGTTGTACCATCGCGGCATATTTATTTACTGTAGGTGGCTAACTACAACATACGGTATCCGTTGTACCATCGCGGCATATTTATTTACTGTAGGTGGCTAACTACAACATACGGTATCCGTTGTACCATCGCGGCATTTTTTATTTACTGTAGGTGGCTAACTACTACATACGATGTCCGTTGTGCTATAGCGGCATATTTATTTACTGTAGGTGGCTAACTACAACATACGGTGTCCGTTGTGCCGTAGTGATATATTTATTTACTGTAGGTGGCTAACTACTACCTACGGTTTCCGTTGCGCCGTAGTGGTATATTTATTTACTGTAGGTGGCTAACTAATACATACGTTGTTCGTTGGGACCATCGCGGTATATGTATTTACTGTAACAAGACAACCAATGTATAAATAGCACTGGATTAGACACTAGAGACGCAATATTATGTAATTCAATAAAGTTTTATTTGTTTACCTTTTCCCTACGAAGATACTAATGGCGAAATCAATCATTATTTGAATACGTCCAATTACTGCTAACATGTTATTAATGGTTTATCGTTTTATACATCCAATGCTCTTAATATAACAAATAACACAATCCAAAATTGATATTGATGTATCCTCTCACCGGTTAAATGTGTTTTATATTATATTGTTAAAATGTCCCGACTATAAACTTGTGTTATTTTAATTTTGAATAAACTAGAAATTGCATAGTTTAAGTCTGGATAAAAGTATGTTCTGTTTGTTAAATACTTTACCTTAGTACTTAAAAACTTAACTAAGTTTTGACTGGTCATTTATCTATTATGTGATCAATACCAATGAAATCTCATACAAGTTTACTGTAACCAGTCTAAATTGATGATGACCTGTCTGTTTTTCCTTAGATTTAAGTTTTTGGTATTTAAGTATATTATGGAGAAACAGGGTCCTGACTTCTGTTTCTTAAACATTTAACTTGAATACTTAAAACCTTAACTAAATTTTGGCTATTTATTTATCTATTATATAATAAATACAAATAAAACATCATACAGTTTTACTGAAACCAGTCTAAAACCATGATCACCTTGTTGCTTTTCTTAAATTTAGTTTTTTTAGGTATTTGAGTAAATGTGCGACAATATCTTTGATTTTCAAATAAAAACAAATCTTTATACTTGCATTATGCCGGAAGAGATTTATGTCTTCAATAATAGCAGTCATGAAATTGAACGCTACATATGCCCTGTAAGCAACCCCTCCCACACCACATACAAATATTTTATTTGGAAAGACTGCACTTTCCGTTGATGAAAACATTGCTGTTTTCACAGCGGTTCGCGAATATATTAAAACAACAAGTCGTTTCAAAGAGTCTTAAAAGACAGCTCATTGTCACACAAGAAATATATTATTTTGCCGGTTATATTTAAAACAAGTGTATCTTAAATAGCTTTTAAATCCAAGTACCTGACTTAACAGACAATAAATATATCTTATCTCTTATCTTTCTGCTAATCTATATTACTATCGCTCATTCTTTCTACTTGTACATGTTGTTTCTTTTTATTCTTTTCTTTCCGCTTCTAATTTCCGTCTATTTATATCAACAGCTAAATACATTGTGACAACCTTAATTGTCGTTAATTACATAGCCATTGTCAACTGAATTGTGTTTGTAAAATTATAAGGGAAGGGCCGAATCTAAGTTGAGAGAACTTGTGGCCCACCCCATTTGCTATATACATGTATATATTGGCAATAAAATATGTTTAAACCAAACATACAAATATGTTTACATTTATCAAATGACGAATTATCATGATATAAACATACATATATATTGAACGGAACAGCTAACCCGTCATATTTTCTCAAAAGAATTAAAGCAATTTTATTGAAATCTTAACTTGAATTAGAAAGAACATTTCGGATAACAATGGCTGTATTGTTAAAATAAGACAATAACTGGAAAAAATTCATAATTATTGAAATGGGCAGTTTTTAGAAGACGGTTAAAAAGCACTGAATTATTGTAAATACAAATATGGCGAATTAGTTGTTCCATTCAGTATAGATTACACCCTTTTTTAATGAAACAAAGGAGCGCATGAGGACGACAACCAGTCAACTGAATAGCTATCATATTTTCTAACAATTTTCGCTTTTGGAATAGTACATGTACCACCATTGAAAACAGGAATTGCTTCCGCGGGGAAGTCGCATAATGGCGGTTATAAATAATCCTTGTTTCTTCTTTAAAAATGCATTTCCCTTATTTAATGCTCATTTTTTTTATTTGAATGGCATTATTGATGTACTTTGAACATTTTAAAAGCATTTTCATGTTTGATTTGTAAATTCAGAAGAAAAAAAATGATGCCTGGAAATTAAGGTATGAATACATTATTTCAGAAGTCTACTTTCACTTTGTCAACAGTGTACACACTGAACAGAAAAAATATCTCTTATATGACACATGACCATTACTTTTCTCACCATATGTTGTTAGTGCAGATGTTGACAAACAATAAAATGTAAGTATTACAGTGTGTACATAGCGAGAAACATTATGCTAGTTCACTTCTTTCATTTGAGTCTCTCTATGAATGACAAGCCTTCAAACTTTTTTATTTACTATAGAATAAAGAACAAAAATCACTGGCGGGCTTACACCTTTAAGAGAGAGATTAATGGAAGCTCACGAAGTAGAAACAAAAAATAAGTGAACGTGTTTGGAATAAACAATATATAATGTTTGTGACACCATGGTTTAACGATCCCCAATTGCATTGTGATCACTACAAATTACAAACATTTGGCACCGAGCTAACCACAGCAAGACAATACCACGTATAGGCCTCTGTGATACGATAGATAATTGTTAGATAAAACCTGTAATTGCAGAGTTGAATAGTGTATTGCTCTGATTAGTGTTTATAAATAAATCTATTTTTATGTCCCAAGCGAGTTACCGATAACATCTGTTTGGCACCTCTGTATGTATGTAATGTTCGTTTAATGATATTTCAATTATATTGGTTATTTTTAAGCTACCTGTCTGTCTGTCTGCCTGCCTGCCTGCCTGCCTGCCTGCCTGCCTGCCTGCCTGCCTGCCTGTCTGTCTGTCTGTCTGTCTGTCTGTCTGTCTGTCTGTCTGTCTGTCTGTCTGTCTGTCTGTCTGTCTGTCTGTCTGTCTGTCTGTCTGTCTGTCTGTCTGTCTGTCTGTCTGTCTGTCTGTCTGTCTGTCTGTCTGTCTGTCTGTCTGTCTGTCTGTCTGTCTGTCTGTCGTTCGATCACTTTAAACGCATATGCTTAGTGCTGGTTATGCATAGAGAGATTTCGAGCGAAGTTTGTCTAAGTTATAAAGATCTTTATCATAGCAGATGCAAAATAGATTCAAAATTTATTTGATTTCTAGGTATCACGCAAACGATTGTTTTCATTTGAAAAGTCAAATGTAAAACTGTTTTGTCTCTTTAGTCTGACTGTGTTAGAAAAAAAAGTAAAATATAAAGTATTTACCACGCTAGATTCGGATGTAATTGGCCATATGTGTAGGATAAATCTTATCACCAAAGAGAACTTTGGTATAGATGTAGTACTCTCGAGAATTTAAACCGATTTAAACAAGCGAGTACAGAAAATGAGAAGAATATGAGCTTACTAACCCTAACCCTAATCATACCAATAGTATCTCCCTATGATGAAGAAGGTAGAAATAAAACTATAGTTCGCTTTTTTTTTCTTTACAGGGCTTTATATTGCAGTGATTTATTTTTTACAACCATGTGTTACATGGTCAGTATTTTAGAAATCATCACTGAAAATTTGATGCTGATACTAAAATCCTGGACAGTTCTGTGTCATTTTAGAATGGTTGTTTCGAACCGCATTATGGTAATAAAATTGACATATTATTATTCTTGAAATTGATAGATATCATTAAACCATTAAATAAAAAAAAAAATTGGTCAGGGTATGATTATTGTTCTTTATAATTGCTTGAATATTTGACATAATATTACTCTGGTATCACAAAAGCATTAAATTTAAAAAAAAAAACGGTCAAGGTAAGCTTTTCTTCCTTTATAATTGCATATCTTGAACCAGTGAAGAAATTGAGCCACGACACATGCTGCAGATTTTGTTTTTTTACTGTGTTTTGGAAATAAATGTTACAATGGAGCCCTATGGGAAATGTAATAGTAGGGTGAGACGCTAAGATACCGCTAGACGGAAAATACATATCAAGCAAACTGCTAAAACATTATATTGGTTTATAATTTCAGCACGCATGCTTCTCGAACATGCACTTGCAGGTATATCCACATGATACTGTTAAACAAAGAAATGAATACAAATATTATTTTATTGCATTCAAGTTAATAATCACTGTGTAGAAACACAGTTATGTTACCTTCGACTAGAAAAATGTTCATTTTTGTCCGACAGCAGACGACGTAATCAAAGGACACAACCACAACAACAGCAGACGTAGTATTCAAATGACACAAGCACCACAACAGCAGACATAGTATTCAACGAATACTGCCACAACAACAGAAGACGAAGTATTTAAATGACACAGCCACCACAACAGCAGACGGAATATTCGAAGAACACATTCACCACAACAGCAGACGAACAGCTGACGAAGTATTAAAAGAACACAGTCATCACAACACCAGACTAAGTATTCAAAGAACTCAGCCATCACAACAGCAGACGAAGTCTTCAAAGAACTCAGCCATCACAACATCAGACGAAGTATTTAATGGACAAAGTCACCACAACAGCAGACGAAGTGTACAGAGGACAAAGTCACCACAACAGCAGACGAAGGATTCAAAGTACACAGCCACCACGATAGCCGACGAAGTATTCAAAGAACTCAGCCATCACAACAGCAGACGAAGTATTCAAAGAACTCAGCCATCACAACAGCTGACGAAGTATTAAAAAAACTCAGCCATTTCAAAAGCAGACGAAGTATTTAAAGAACTCAGCCATCACAACAGCAGACGAAATATTCAAAGAACTCAGCCATCACAACAGCAGACGAAGTATTCAAAGAACTCAGCCATCACAACAGCAGACAAAGTATTCAAAGGACAAGTCACAACAATAGCTTTCGTAGTTTTTATAGGCCACAGGTAACAGTGGAGCCCAATTATGTTTAGGTTTGGGATTTTACAATTCGATAAACAAATTGTATAACACGATAAAAGAAGAGAAAGAAAGTCGTATTAGCGATATAATTGTTTCTTATTTGAAGAAAGAAGGTTAGGACTAGGCCGGATTAAAATGTTGATTTAGACAAGTGTAAGTTCGGTCAATATCTGTTTAACAACCCAACATTCAAAGTTAAAAAAATATCTGTTTTACAACTTAGCCCGAACAATTAGTATTGGTAGTTTAACGACCTACTTCATTTCACACATTTAGTTATATTGTTATATCTAGCATTTCTAACTATATTGGTGGAGCAAGACCATAGAATGAATCTGAGTAGAACTACGTTCTCACATAAAGTGAACTTATGACGGCGGCTTAGACCACTCGGCCACGGAGGACACCGAGGAAGGTCGTAATTTTGATGTGGATTAGTTGATTTTTTTTTTAAATATTTAGCGTAATTTTTTATGACATCGAGGGCTAACAGACAATCAGTTAACCTAACAACCTGGGATCCTGGCAGGTTAGCCAATACTCGAGCATACCCCGATGACATAAAATTACAATAAATATTCAATCAATCAATCAATCAATCAATAAAAATACTTAAAAAGTTTAAATCAATTTGTTTAGTTCTACTATTTAACCTGATGTGTATTCTGAAATGTCGAGTGATATCAAATTGTTTACCATTACGCCATGTTTTATTTAAATATGAGACGTATTGAAATGAACCCGAATACATATGAATGCATGAAAACTTCAATCAAGATGACCCGTATTTGTATGTAAAACACATTCATAGAAATGTTTTGAAAGCTTCTTTCTGAACCCTTACAGTGCAGTCCTCTCCTAACCTTAGCATGCTTTTTTTAAAACCTCACTTGGATAATCCCTATTTATAAAGAAATATAGTATTGATAAATATTTTTGAAAGTCATTAACAACCTATACAAGTATTCACCATAGATAGAATAGAGTTATTGTTAACGAAGTAACGACAGATGTGTGTATTCCGTCACGATTTCTTTTCATTGCTTTTCTTTACCGTTCACTAATCGCATCGAATATACGTGCCGTAATGATAACGACACAATGGGGGGAGACGTCTTTACTTAATATAAGTATGAAAACAGGGTTTACGCAAATCTTTCAAAAGGTTTTATGATTGATAGTATGTTTGAACAATATTTAAATTCTTTCTGTCTCCTTTGCTATATGTAAGTAATAACTGTCATTTCTGACTATACTTAATTATTGTTTTTCAACGTCATGGGAAAATTTATGGGCTATTGTAGCTTTGTGTATAAACGCCTGTTCTGTCTTTTACATGCCATTGTCAATTCTATATATATATTTTTTAATTTCTTTTTCTCACTGTGACATTTGGTACGGGTTTTGAGTTACTGGATATTTGCATTACCACCTTTTCATGTCAGATATTTCCGAATTATATTTGAAATTTTTTCAGACATACTAATTAACATGAAAGAAAATAATCAGACTTTTAAACGTATGTTGTTCGTTGTTGTTGCTGCTGTTGCTGCTGTTGTTGCTGTTGTTGTTGTTGTTGTTGTTGTTGTTGTTGTTGTTGTTGTTGTTGTTTTGTTGTTATATGATGTTTAGTGTCGCTTTCAACAATTTTTTACGGTGTCTACTTGAGACGTTATTCTGAGCGCTGCCACGCTGGAGTTTCATGCCGCAGACACATGGTATGATACTCCACCCAGTCACATTATACTGACACCGGTCAGCGAGGAAGCTTCTTGTACCATTTTTCAAGTCTTTGGTAAGATCGGCCGGCGATCGAACCCACGACCTTCCGAACGCGAGGTCCACTCGACCACTAAATAACGCAGCTGTATGCTTAAATGTATGTGAAAAGAAAGCGAATAACATAAAAGCAAGTGGCTAATTTTAAGTATGTTTTGAAGAAGAAAAAAATCATTCAATTGTAATTGCATTAGTACGTTCAGTTGTAGTACATAAACACATTTTTGTGGGTGGAAGAGTGAGGTCCTGGGTTCGATTCTATCACCTGTGAACTCAGTATGTAAAAAATTATATTCCCTTTTAAAATAACATTTTTATTTCAGAAAAATATATCATTATCACTTTCTATCATTACGGTTATATTTCTTTCGAACCAATTTAAGTTTCAATATGAAGCAATTGAATCATACGTGCGATTTTTGCCTTATCTTATCATCAAACATGGCAAAATAATAATAAAATAATACTGAAAAGGGATTTCCTAGTTTAGGATACACTAAAATAGATCTGCAACGCATTTTGTGACGTTTCTTAGGCGTACGTTTCCCAGTTCGGGCCATCGTGATATCACTTTATCGGCAGGGACACTCAATGCCACGACGGCACGATGACACGATGAGAAAGATGCGATGCTACGACAGCACCATATTGATGGAGTGAAGGCTCGATGGTGATGGAGCGATGCCACGACCGCATGACGTCATTGTCCATTCGCCCCATCAGGACCCACATCACTATTATCTCCCTTGACTACTCCGTTGTTATTGATTGGTTCTGTAGCCTCAGATGATAATGACTGGTTTGCTAACTCAGTTGACTCGGCTCTCGTATGTAAAATATCGAACTACGTTCCGACGTTCCCAAATACATAAATGACGTCGATATGTCTTGGTAAAATAACGTTATTTTGAGAAGTTATGTCATTTGATTGATTGATTGATTGATTGATTGATTGATTGATTGATTGAATATTTAGTGTCATTTGTATGCCATCGAGGGCGAACAGATGATCAGTTAACCTAACCGCTGTTTCCTGGGATTAATCAGTACTCGAGCACACCCCATCTCCGCAAGTTACTTATAACTTTCCCACTTGAATCAGTGGTGAGAGACACAATGTCGTAGATCAATCATCACGGAGACTGTTGCCGGGCGGGGGATTCGAACACACGACCCCTGGATTGATAATCAGACTATGTCATTTGACGAATGACGGAAACTAATATGCCGGACTTTTTCTCGATGAAGGAGGTAGAAATAAAACTTTAGTTATCTTTCTTTTTGTAGGGCTTTGTACTACAGTGATTCATTTTTCCTAGCGTTTGTTAAATGTGATGCTGATACCAGTTTTCAGGGCAATTCTGTGTCATTTCAGAAGTATTTGTTTGAACCGCATCGTGGGCGAATATTTGACATATTATTACTCTGGTATCACAAAAGCATTAAATAAAAAAAAACGGTAAATGTAAGCTTTTCTTCCTTTATAATTGCATATCTTGAACTAATAAAAGAAGTTGAGCCTAGACACATGCCGCAGATTTTGTTTTTTTCACTGTGTTTTAGACACAGATGTTACCATGGAGCCCTATGGGAATTGCAACAATGGTTTAAGACGATCACCACCGTGCTGTCCGGCCGTCGTATCATAGCGTCTTTGTCATCGTGCCATCGCTTAATCACCACCGTGCTGTCTTGCCGTCGTATCATCGCGTCCCTCGTCATCGTGCCATCACTCAAATATCACCGTGCTGTGGTGCCACGTATCATCGAGTCTCTCGTCATCGTACCATCGCTCAATCACCACCGTGCTGTCATCGTACCATACTGAATCATCACCGTGCTGTCGTGCCGTCGTATCATCGCGTCTTCGTCATCGTACCATCGCTTAATCACCATCGTGCTGTAGTGCCGTCGTATCATCGCGTCTTCGTCATCGTGCCATCGCTTAATCACCACCGTGCTGTCTTGCCGTCGTATCATCGCGTCCCTCGTCATCGTGCCATCACTCAAATATCACCGTGCTGTGGTGCCACGTATCATCTCGTCTCTCGTCATCGTACCATCGCTTAATCACCATCGTGCTGCCGTGCTGTCGTATCATTGTGTCTCTCGCCATCGTGTAATCGCTTAATCAACATCGTGCTGTAGTGCCGTCGTATCATCGCGTCCCTCGTCATCGTGCCATCGCTCAATCACCACCGTGCTGTCATCGTATCATACTGAATCACCACCGTGCTGTCATGCCGTCGTATCATCGCGTCTTCGTCATCGCACCATCGCTCAATCACCATCTTGCTGCCGTGCCGTCGTATCATCGCGTCACTCGTCATCGTGCCATCACTTAATCACGATCGTGCTGTCGCGCCGTCGTATCATCGCGTCTCTCGTCATCGTGCCATCGCTCAATCACCACCGTGCTGTCATCGTACCATACTGAATCATCACCGTGCTGTCGTGCCGTCGTATCATCGCGTCTTCGTCATCGTACCATCGCTTAATCACCATCGTGCTGCCGTGCCGTCGTATCATTGCGTCTCTCGTCATCGTGTCATCGCTTAATCACCATCGTGCTGTAGTGCCGTCGTATCATCGCGTCGCTCGTCATCGTGCCATCGCTCAATTGCCACCGTGCTGTCGTGCCGTCGTATCATCGCGTCTTCGTCATCACACTATCGCTCAATCACCATCGCGCTGCCGTGTCGTCGTATCATCGCGTCTCTCGTCATCGTGTCATTGCTTAATCAACATCGTGCTGTAGTGCCGTCATATCATCGCGTCGCTCGTCATCGTGCCATCGCTCAATTACTACCGTGCTGTCGTGCTCTCGTATCACCGCGTCTTCGTCATCGTACCATCTCTCAATCACCATCGTGATTTCGCACTTCCCACTGCTTGTATTACATTCACATATTGCTCGTGCCGCATCCTATGAGTGGACTACAAGTTTGGTATTAGTATTATATCTTAACTACATTTTATATTCTATCCCTTAAATTTTAAGTACCAAGAGGTCGTTAGTTCGAATCCCTACCTAGCCACGGCTCTGTGATATTTGTCCATGGATTGTGTCCTATGCCAATGACCCTTCCACTTCTGAATATATGGGGAAGTAGTCAGTGACATGCAGAGATAAAGTGAATTAAGTTACGTTATGCGCTTGGTCCAGTGGTAGCGCATCGGACCAAGGATCGTTGGGTCTAGGTTTGATCTTCCACCACGGCTATTTGCGGTGTCTCTAAGCAAGATCCGTTATCCGAATATATTTAGTTCTGGATTTTCCCATGAAGACTGAGCTGAATTTGTCTAAGTTACAAGAAATTGTTTCACAGTCCGGATGTAAGATAAATAAGTTACCCCCACCCCCCATTCTCAACCCCACCCCCACAAAAAAGTTATTGAAAAAAAGTTGTAATTACACCACTGCATTGTTCAAATCAATGACACGGTTTGGTAACCTGGAACGCATCTCAGTTCTGTTAATCATGCATTCGTTTTAACTGATTGCACAATTCACTATAATTGTAACCATTCAGTTACAGTGTATAACCATGAAGATGCCATTAGTGATAATGAATGTATGCAATTACATTGGATCCCCTAACGGTATATCGTTGTCAATAGAGGCAAACAAATAAAAATTGAATTGTCAATGTCTATTGAACTTTTCTATCAGCTAGAGATCTCTTCTATTGGTTTGACATATACTTTCAATTTTTAATTTGCGCTCACCACGTGCAATTACACACCTAGGTAAATATTGTAGAATATCACATTTTCATTTCTTCATTATTTTGTTGAATATGTTGATAGTTTTTTTAAAGATGTTTGGAAATTAATAAATACATGTTTCAATTGATACACAATAAGTTGATACGTTCTATATTCTGTATTGGAAAAGTAAATACATCGTTTTTATAAATTAACAGAACACGCAATTCATTATAATTGTAGTTCACTTTAAATTCATAAGGCATTCATTAGGATAAAAGTATATAAGGATACATATACAATGACTGAATTGAATGAATATTTAGCATCATTTTTATGCCATCGAGAGCTTACGATTGTGTTTTATAATCGATTAGTCCATCACCAGAATTTCATTACCTAAAATCAAAAAGATAAAAACTATTTAATTATTTTCCAAATGATAGATTATGTCCATATGTCAACGTTGCCTCACGGGAGTGTTGAACCGTTCAATTATTCATAGTTACAGGAATGTAAAATAACGCGTTATCGAAACAAAACACTAGGCTGATATGATACGTAATTATGGCCATCTTACTACGCATTTGACGGTAACATGATTCTTGCGCTGAAAATACCTATGCAATTTGGTTTATAATATTTTCAAAATTGTTCATAGGGTGTGTGGTTTCTTGTTGCAGATTAGAGAGCAATAGCTGACATAGCATATACTGCTACCGCTGTTGTTGAAATGTTTACTTTTATATTTTAATAGATGCATGTATTTATCAGTATTTGAAGATTTCTTTTTTTAACAATTCTTAAGGTGTCACAGTTCTGTCCTAAACAAAATAAAAAAGAATCTGGTCAACCTACCACTTATTGTGCATTTTGATGTGTGAAAACATTCCTGCTATAAAAAAAATACTTTAAAAATTATATGCGGAAATAACTTTTTACCGTGAAAATCCTAGACCTTATTTTATGTAGAACAAAGAACACCATTCAAATGTGTGATGAGATCTGAATTGCAGAAGTATTTACGCATGACATTGTAATATTTACTACTTAATGTACAACTTCCATTCACACACTTCTTATCTTATTTAAATATTGCGACTCTAATTCCATTATGCTGTATATAAGTAGAACTTCGTGGCTCAATGACGGATGACACGAACACCATATATAGCTCAAACCATCGAATTCCATTTTCAATGTATATTCGTGTACGAGTACATGGTATGATGTTGAACAATACTTGGCTCGAACAACGCTTAATTCGAACTTTTTTATCCAGTCCCGTCGGGTTCGAGCCATCGAAGTTCTTCTGTATAAATTCATTTTACATTTCACGCACCAAACAAAGCCATTAATTGGCAATCTTATAACCATTTTATATCAAGTATGTCCATAAAGTTCTTTGACACTATTTATTGTAGGAAAATTCAATTTGACAACTACAAAACGTACGTTCCATGTATAATATCTGTAAATATTTACAAAAGCACTTTAATCATTATGATAATATACCTATAATGCGGGACAGATCATATAGCATTAGGAAGACAATTAACACTTTGTATATGGGCAGTACAAAGAGTCAAACTGAAAAAAAAACGTGTCAAAACTTTATAGTTAAAACTTAAAATTTATGTGACATTGAGGTCATACTTTCAACAAAAAATTCAACGTCAGCGGTAACATTGATGCTTCTGTATAGATTGGTCGTTATAGTTATTTGCTTAATGAAATGTGAAATTAAATCTATACTTACAATAATATTCAACAATATTAAAATAATATATATCAATTTGAAAGTTAATTGTCCTATTTCTCAATAAAAATCTTTTTTTCTTGTCCTTTAATATATCTAGTTATATCTTAAGAAGTATAAATGCGTTCTCCCGATAGCTAAATATTTACCAAAACCGCATACTTCGCAACCATAATTTAAAATGGATGCTAACAATTTGTCAAATAACTGCAGTTAATGCTTGGGTGAGGTGCGAGAAGATATTTATTCAATTCAAAAATAAAATAACCGTCTGTGTTGACTACCAGTGTACTCTAAGCTGTAGATAATGATAAAGGTTTTAAGTAGCGATTAAGTCCATAATAACGATTTTCAGCGCATTTTAGAGTTTTTAGTGTAAAGATCCGCCAATAGTAAACATCACATATATAGGAGAACCATTTACAATTTCAGTAGTTTGTCGATCGTAATAAAAAAAAAGCTACAGTTCTTGGCAAAGTGCCCCCCTTTTCACTTTGGTTCTATTTGTTTTTACTTTCACGGTTCATGTGCACCGTGATTATTTAAATATGCAAATTACGTAATAATCCATTAGTACAATTTGCAAAGATTGTAAGATCATCTGCATACAGCAATTAAATAACTTTGATATTAATACTCACATATACAACTCAATGGAGCACGACATTTTATACGTATATACTTAGTACTCGAATTCTACCCTGGAAATTTTCGAGCGTGATTTGTCTAAGTAGTACTAGTAACTTGTTTCACATTCGATGTAAAGTAAAAAAGTTTAAATTAAAAAAAATATGTGTGTATGTTTAATTAAATGATACGCGTCTTGCCAAATTAACTATCCAGAAGTCATCTTTAGGTCTCACTACACAGTTGAATTTTGTTCTTTGTTCTATATAAAATAAAGTCTAGAATTTCCCTTGTAAAATAAGAATTCCACATAGAATTTTTTTGTAAATTTTTTTTTCATAGCAATAATGTAAGCCCACATAAAATGCACAAAAACTGGTAGGTTGACCACGTTGGGTTTTTTTAAAAAGAGGGTGCAGTGACACCCTGAGATTTTTTTAAAAAAGAAGTCCTCAAATGCTCATAAATACATGCGTATGTTGAAATCCTATAAAAGTCGCTTTTTTAACACCAGTGATGTCTTATTGCAATATATGATATACCACTTTTGCTCTTCTCATCTGCAGCAAGAAATCACAACTACTATGAAACATTTTGAAAATATTTCAAAACAAAATTACATAGGCATTTTTTTAAGCGTAAGAATCATTATACCGTGAGGAAAAAGGGACATAACTGTGTAGTGAGACGCTTAGGACCAGGCTGACATATGTGAAATTCAAGAACCAGTACCGGAGCTTTTTCGCACAATCAGCCGTGAATATTCAAAAATCGTTGTTTTTAGACTCGCGTTTATATCAACCCCGGCGTAATGATTAGATGTTATAACCTTATCACAGGAAATAAAGATGTTATCAAAAACAATTTTGAATCACCAGATGGCGCTGTTAACGAAAAACTGCGGTACTTTATAAAACGAAAGTTGAGACATCATAGTTCAATTGTACAGATTTTTGGATAATTCCACCAGATGTATAAAAAAATCCGGTAGGAACACCGCAATCTACCGTTAAATAATGACAAAGCTCAGTGGCATTTCTTGATCAACACCTAATGCTATAAGTAGAAATTAACCTTACATGTGTTAGATATACGTTTGGCAATGTATATCTATCCCGTTCCCTTGTTTGCCCAACCAATTACACAAACTATATCGTGCAATGAGAACGACACATAAAACATGAAAATGAATAAATTAATTATCAGGTCATTATACAAATAGGCTAATACTGTGGAAATACGGGTCAAAATTGTATTACACTATGTCTGTTATGTTTCTGTTGAGATTAGGAAATAACAAGAAAAGTAGCAAAGAAAACAAGCCATTATTCTGGTTCTCTAACTATCGACTTCCAACGTATCGTTGTATGCGTATCGTTGATACAAGGATTAGTAGTCATAAGTGTCAGAACAAACATGTATGTGGATTTATATTTACAATATTGGCGTATCGCCTTCTTTGGAACAAAGTCAATTGTAAAAAGATGAAAATACATATGCAACACGTAATTATGTGTTGTCCCTTCTTCAGTATTTAGGTACTGCTTTAATTATGATTACTTATTGTGCTGTTGTGATGACTGGGTCCTTTACATGCTGATTAGCGTAAATGGCGGTATCAAGGGGTTGTTCTATGTTTAGTGTGGTGGTGTTGTCGTAATGACGGTATCAAGGGGTTGTCCTGTGTTTGTCGTAATGACAATATCAAGGGGTTGTTCTCTGTTTAGTGTGGTAGTGTTGTCGTAATGACGGTATCAAGGGGTTGTTCTATGTTTAGTGTGTTAGTGTTGACGGTATCAAGGGGTTGTTCTGTGTTTAGTGTGATAGTGTTGTCGTAATGACGGTATCAAGGGGTTGTTCTATATTTAGTGTAGTTGTGTTGTCGTAATGACGGTATCAAGGGGTTGTTCTATGTTTAGTGTGTTAGTGTTGACGGTATCAAGGGGTTGTTCTGTGTTTAGTGTGATAGTGTTGACGGTATCAAGGGGTTGTTCTATGTTTAGTGTGGTAGTGTTGACGGTGTCAAGGGGTTGTTCTATGTTTAGTGTGATAATGTTGTCGTAATGACGGTATCAAGGGGTTGCTCTATGTTTAGTGTGGTAGTGTTGTCGTAATGACGGTATCAAGGGGTTGTTCTATGTTTAGTGTGGTAGTGTTGTCGTAATGACGGTATCAAGGGGTTGTTCTCTGTTTAGTGTGGTAGTGTTGTCGTAATGACGGTATCAAGGGGTTGATCTATGTTTAGTGTGTAAATGTTGACGGAATCAAGGGGTTGTTCTGTGTTTAGTGTGGTAGTGTTGTCGTAATGACGGTATCAAGGGGTTGTTCTATGTTTAGTGTAGTTGTGTTGTCGTAATGACGGTATCAAGGGGTTGTTCTATGTTTAGTGTAGTTGTGTTGTCGTAATGACGGTATCAAGGGGTTGTTCTATGTTTAGTGCGGTAGTGTTGACGGTATCAAGGGGTTGTTCTGTGTTTAGTGTGATAGTGTTGACGGTATCAAGGGGTTGTTCTGTGTTTAGTGTGGTAGTGTTGACGGTGTCAAGGGGTTGTTCTATGTTAAGTGTGATAGTGTTGTCGTAATGACGGTATCAAGGGGTTGCTCTGTGTTTAGTGTGGTAGTGTTGTCGTAATGAAGGTATCAAGGAGTTGTTCTATGTTTAGTGTGGTAGTGTTGTCGTAATGACGGTATCAAGGGGTTGTTCTATGTTTAGTGTGGTAGTGTTGTCGTAATGACGGTATCAAGGGGTTGTTCTATGTTTAGTGTGGTAGTGTTGTCGTAATGACGGTCTCAAGGGGTACTTCTATGTTTAGTGTGATAGTGTTGTCGTAATGACGGTATCAAAGGGTAGTTCTATGTTTAGTGTGGTAGTGTTGTCGTAACGACGGTATCAAGGGTTTGTTCTATGTTTAGTGTGGTAGTGTTGTAATGACGGTATCAAGGCTTTGTTCTATGTTTAGAGTGGTGGTGTTGTCGTAATGACGGTATCAAGGGGTTGTTCTGTGTTTAGTGTGTTAGTGTTGACGGTATCAAAGGGTTGTTCTATGTTTAGTGTGGTAGTGTTGTCGTAATGACGTATCAAAGGGTTGTTCTATGTTTAGTGTGATAGTGTTGTCGTAATGACGGTATCAAGGAATAGTTCTCTATTTAGTGTGGCAGTGTTGTCGTAATGACGGTATCAGGGGGTTGTTTGTTATTAAGTGTGATAGTGTTGTCGTAATGACGGTATCAATGAGTAGTTCTCTATTTAGTGTGGTAGTGTTGTTGTAATGACGGTATCAAGGAGTAGTTCTCTATTTAGTGTGGTAGTGTTGTCGTATTGACGGTATCAAGGAGTAGTTCTCTATTTAGTGTGATAGTGTTGTCGTAATGACGGTGTCAAGGGGTTGTTCTGTGTTTAGTGTGATATTGTTGTCTTAATGACGGTATCAAGGGGTTGTTCTATGTTTAGAGTGGTAGTGATGTCGTAATGACGGTATCAAGGGGTTGTTCTATGTTTAGTGTGGTAGTGATGTCGTAATGACGGTATTAAGAGGTTGTTCTATGTTTAGTGTGGTAGTGATGTCGTAATGACGTTATCAAGGGGTTGTTTTATATTGTGGGTGGTAGTGTTGTCGTAATGACGGTATCAAGGGGTAGTTCTATATTTAGTGTAGTAGTGCTGTCAGAATGACGGTGTCAAAGGATTGTTCTATGTTAAATGTGTAATGATGTCGTAATGACAGTATCAAGGGGTTGTTCTATGTTTAGTGTGGTAGTGTTGTCGTAATGACGGTATCAAGGGGTAGTTCTATGTTTAGTGCGGTAGTGTTGTTATAATGACGGTATCAATCGGTAGCTCTGTGCTTAGTGTGGTAGTGTTGTCGTTATGACGGTGTCAAGGGGTACTTCTAGATTAAGTGTAGTAGTGTTGTCATAATGACGGTATAAAGGGGTAGTTCTGTGTTGAGTGTAGTAGTGTTGTTGTAATGACGGTATCAAGGGTAAGTACTATTTTTAGTGGGTAGTTCTGTGTCAAGTGTGGTAGAGTTGTCGTAATGACGGTATCAAGGGGTAGCTCTATGTTTAGTGTGGAATGTTGTTATAATGACGGTATCAAGGGGTAGTTCTATATTTAGTGTAGTAGTATTGTCATAATGACGGTATCAAGGGTAAGTTCTTTATTTAGTGAGTAGCTCTGTGTTAAGTGTGGTAGTGTTGTCGTAATGACGGTATCACTGGGTAGCTCTGTGTTAAGAGTGGTAGTGTTTTCATAATGACCGTATCAAGGGGTAGTTCTATGTTGAGTGTAATAGTGTTGTTATAATGACGTTATCAATGGGTGCTGATTATGTGTATATCTTTTCATCCAGTTTATATTGTTTCAACATAAAAAAACAACAACGAAATGTTGTTGCTCTAGTTGTTATTGTTTTGTTTGGTTAGCTAGTATTGTAACAAGCTGAAATTATTGAATTTGCTATTAACTGTATTTAAAATCAGTACTGTTAATTATTGTTATTGTATGGTCTCCGATAAAGATCACAATGCCTCAACATGTGACGTCATTTGTTGACTTCGATTGTTATCTCTTAAACATTCCTGGCTATGTATGATTTGGACAGTGCCGAAAAAAATGGTTCCTGATCTTTCAGCAGTCACGTAGTATTTTATTATATTCGCTGATCTCGTCTACCCAGTGTAAAAATAAAAACATATAGTTACACGTATTTGTAGCAGAAAGTGATGTTTTATGATTTCATTGTTGCTGTTATATTTGTGTCCTTTTGGGATCATTTTATATAGCTCATTCAATGTTAAATGAATACTACTTAGTATATCCCAGATCCTGATATCTCCCGAATCAGGTCTATTAACTCCAATGAAAGCAGGGAGTCCTATAAGTCATAGCAATTGAACAATTATGAAAATGACGTCATTTATTCTTTCCCTGAAGCAAATGACCAATCAACGTGCTCAGTCAAACGCGGCTTTCCCAACATTGCTATTTAACGGACACAATCGGAACTTCTGCTTAAGTCTCTGCTGGGGACTAAATGGGTGCTGTATAGAACACCATTGACCATGATCCGTTTTTCAGTTATACTTGCATACAAAATGGTTCAACCGTCATCTAAAATATTTCAACAGAAGCAAATGTAGTCTATCGCAGCCCTGAATCACGTACGTTCAATCCCAATGAAAAAGCAGCGCATTCTATGCCTGTCCCACAATTAATAGCTATTTCACGTCAAATTATGACGTCATTCAACTTTTCCTGAAGTAATTGACCAATAATTATGCTCAAATATATTTGCTGTGTAACGGACTCAAGTGTGAGAATTGGGTCCGTTCTACAGTTAAAAACCAAAGCTTACAATTATCGCAATCGTGAAACATCGGGTATTTCCGTATCCTCCTGCATAGCATAAAGACCGAGGTGATCAGATTGACAATTATCGATCTGGAATAACTAATGAGCCAAATGAAGAAGAAACGACGGTATGTATTATTTACCCGCGTCATGGAGCTCACAGCGGTACTTGCGTGTACAAACTTTCATTAATTATTTAAGAAAACTTTGCAAACTCACAGCGGTACTTGCGTGTACAAACTTTCATTAATTATTTAAGAAAACTTTGCAAACTCACAGCGGTACATGCGTGTACAAACTTTCATTAATTATTTAAGAAAACTTTGCAAACTCACAGCGGTACTTGCGTGTACAAACTTACATTAATTATTTAAGAAAACTTTGCAAACTCACAGCGGTACTTGCGTGTACAAACTTTCATTAATTATTTAAGAAAACTTTGCAAACTCACAGCGGTACTTGCGTGTACAAACTTTCATTTATTATTTAAGAAAACTTTGCAAACTCACAGCGGTACTTGCGTGTACAAACTTTCATTAATTATTTAAGAAAACTTTGCAAACTCACAGCGGTACATGCGTGTACAAACTTTCATTTATTATTTAAGAAAACTTTGCAAACTCACAGCGGTACTTGCGTGTACAAACTTTCATTAATTATTTAAGAAAACTTTGCAAACTCACAGCGGTACTTGCGTGTACAAACTTTCATTAATTATTTAAGAAAACTTTGCAAACTCACAGCGGTACTTGCGTGTACAAACTTTCATTAATTATTTAAGAAAACTTTGCAAACTCACAGCGGTACTTGCGTGTACAAACTTTCATTAATTATTTAAGAAAACTTTGCAAACTCACAGCGGTACATGCGTGTACAAACTTTCATTAATTATTTAAGAAAACTTTGCAAACTCACAGCGGTACTTGCGTGTACAAACTTTCATTAATTATTTAAGAAAACTTTGCAAACTCACAGCGGTACTTGCGTGTACAAACTTTCATTAATTATTTAAGAAAACTTTGCAAACTCACAGCGGTACATGCGTGTACAAACTTTCATTAATTATTTAAGAAAACTTTGCAAACTCACAGCGGTACATGCGTGTACAAACTTTCATTAATTATTTAAGAAAACTTTGCAAACTCACAGCGGTACTTGCGTGTACAAACTTTCATTAATTATTTAAGAAAACTTTGCAAACTCACAGCGGTACATGCGTGTACAAACTTTCATTAATTATTTAAGAAAACTTTGCAAACTCACAGCGGTACTTGCGTGTACAAACTTTCATTAATTATTTAAGAAAACTTTGCAAACTCACAGCGGTACATGCGTGTACAAACTTTCATTAATTATTTAAGAAAACTTTGCAAACTCACAGCGGTACTTGCGTGTACAAACTTTCATTAATTATTTAAGAAAACTTTGCAAACTCACAGCGGTACTTGCGTGTACAAACTAACATTAATTATGGAAGAAAACTTTGCAAACTCACAGCGGTACTTGCGTGTACAAACTTTCATTTATTATTTAAGAAAACTTTGCAAACTCACAGCGGTACTTGCGTGTACAAACTTTCATTAATTATTGAAGAAAACTTTGCAAACTTACAGCGGTACTTGCGTGTACAAACTTTCATTAATTATTTAAGAAAACTTTGCAAACTCACAGCGGTACTTGCGTGTACAAACTTTCATTAATTATTTAAGAAAACTTTGCAAACTCACAGCGGTACATGCGTGTACAAACTTTCATTTATTATTTAAGAAAACTTTGCAAACTCACAGCGGTACTTGCGTGTACAAACTTTCATTAATTATTTAAGAAAACTTTGCAAACTCACAGCGGTACTTGCGTGTACAAACTTTCATTAATTATTTAAGAAAACTTTGCAAACTCACAGCGGTACTTGCGTGTACAAACTTTCATTAATTATTTAAGAAAACTTTGCAAACTCACAGCGGTACATGCGTGTACAAACTTTCATTAATTATTTAAGAAAACTTTGCAAACTCACAGCGGTACATGCGTGTACAAACTTTCATTAATTATTTAAGAAAACTTTGCAAACTCACAGCGGTACTTGCGTGTACAAACTTTCATTTATTATTGAAGAAAACTTTGCAAACTCACAGCGGTACTTGCGTGTACAAACTTTCATTAATTATTTAAGAATCTTTGCAAACTCACAGCGGTACATGCGTGTACAAACTAACATTAATTATGGAAGAAAACTTTGCAAACTCACAGCGGTACTTGCGTGTACAAACTTTCATTAATTATTTAAGAAAACTTTGCAAACTCACAGCGGTACATGCGTGTACAAACTTTCATTAATTATTTAAGAAAACTTTGCAAACTCACAGCGGTACTTGCGTGTACAAACTTTCATTTATTATTGAAGAAAACTAATTGTCAACATGATCAAGTGGCCGATGTGTCGTGGGGTGGGGGTCGCTTGCCTGTGTGTACGAGTTTAGGGCACAGGAGATGTGAGTTGGTCATTCACACATTGTAATCTCATATAAACATTATTAATAATTTACTGTTTGAAAGTAATCAAGTCCGACATGAGATTTTTCATTTGTTACTATATGTGCGCATAGTGAAAATAATTTTATCTACTATATGTGCGTATAGTGAAAATAATTTTATCTTTGCAGTGACTAAAGTACACAGACTGGCAAACTATTATTAATTCAATATACACGGCTGATTAACACGGCTGAAACATTTCCTTAATAACTCTTTGAACCTTTATCTAAATTTAATAATTTTGGTACAAAAGTAAAGCTGATAAAACTGTTGACCATTATCACTGATCAACTATTTAATATTTTCTTTTGAATTTGAATTATAATGGGTTAAAAACGAAAAATGTTGGAATTTTAACAAAATCATCTATTTCTTTAACAAAAAACTTACTCGTTTTAACAAGAACATTTTAATAACACGTTATATAAATAAAATTTTACGTAGAAAGATGAAGAAGTAAGTTACCCACGGGTAGCGAAACTTTTATACCGATATTTTAACACGTTTTTCTTAATTGTTACATTAAAAATGGGCTAAAAGTGAGAAAATGGTCAGAAAGAAATACTGTTATTTTATTTCCTTCAATTTAAAAATAGAATATTTTACAATAAATCCCTTTATTTTGATACTCAAATCACAACAATAATTTATATGTTGACTGGTTCAGGAGGATTTGTATTTTTAAGATTTGGAAAACGTCAAATGTGCAACCCAAAATTTAGACAAGCACCTGCAGTCAATTATCTCTGTTTGTATGTCTGATATTTGGAATCATATTGCTAGATCATTGAAGATACAGATATAAAACTGGTCGAATATATCTAATAAATACACTTATGTGAATGAAAAATACATATGGCAAAGTACCACCATTGGAAACAGGAAATGCTTCCGTGGGTTAGTCGCATAATGGCGGTTATCAATAATCATTGTTTCGTCTTCTTTAAAAATGCATTTTCCTTTATTTTATACTAATTTTTTTTATTTGAACGGCATTATTGATGTATTTTGAACATTTTGGAAACATAGTCATGTTTGAATTGTGAGTTTAGAAAAAAATGAATTGATGCTTGGAAATTGGGGTATGGATACATGATTTCGGAAGTCTCCTTTCACTTTGTCGACAGTGTACACACTGAACAGGAAAAAATCTCTTACATGAAACATGACCCCTACTTTTCTCATCATATTTTGGTAATGCAGATTTTGACAAACAACAAAATGTAAGTTTCACTTCCTTCTGTGGGTCTCTCTCTCTCTCTCTCTCTCTCTCTCTCTCTCTCTCTCTCTCTCTCTCTCTCTCTCTCTCTCTCTCTCTCTATCTATGAATGACAGGTCATTTACATTTAGAATAAAAACAAAATTCAATGGTGATCAAAGTATGTCCATTAAGGGGTCAAAACGGCGGCACATATGTACTAACTAAGCTAACGGAAGTGCCCCCCTTCCCCACCCCCTAGGGTGGAAGGGGAGTCATATGCTATATATTACATGTTATGTCCTGAAAATGGCGTTAAATCCCTTCGTTAAACAGTTTTGTCACAATTTGGCATAATGCATAATATTACGACCTATGTTATTTAGACTATGAACAAAAGAAAAAAATCTTTACAAACCTCCAAATACAAGCAGAGTAAATAGAAGTATTTCCATATTGTTGTTTGGCTCCAAGCGCCTTCTGAACACCAGTAATATCACTCCAAAACGATGTGTCGCTTACAACGAGGGGCGATTGGTCATCTGAAAATATGAGTAAACGTATTGCTGAAAAGAGTGTTTCAGAAAAAGTGTGAAAATTAGATGTGTCGGTGGTGGGGGTCGCTTGGCTGTGTGTGAAGTGATTTGTCGGGGGGTGGGGGTCTCTTGGCTGTGTGAGGAATGATGTGCCGGGGGTGGGGGTCGCTTGGCTGTGTGTGGAGTGATGTGCCGGGGTTGGGGTCGCTTAGCTGTGTGTGGAGTGATGTGTCGGGTGGTGGGGTCGGTTGGCTGTGTGTGAAGTGATGTGTCGGGGGTGGGGGTCGCTTGGCTGTGTGTGAAGTGATGTGTCGGGATTGGGGGTCGCTTGGCTGTGCGTGAAGTGATATGTCGGGGGTGGGGGTCGCTTGGCTGTGTGTAAAGTGATGTGTCGGGGGTGGGGGTCGCTTGGTTGTGTGTAAAGTGATGTGTCGGGGGTGGGGGTCGCTTGGCTGTGTGTGAAGTGATGTGTTGGGGGTGGGGGTCGCTTGGCTGTGTGTTAAGTGATGTGCCGGGGGTGGGGGTCGTTTGGCTGTGTGTGAAGTGATGTGTCGGGGGTGGGGGTCGCTTGGCTGTGTGTGAAGTGATGTGTCGGGGTGGGGCTCGCTTGGCTGTGTGGTTAGTGATGTGTCGGGTGGTGGGGGTCGCTTGGCTGGGTGTGAAGTGATGTGACGGGGGCTGAGGGTCGCTTGGCTGTGTGTGAAGTGATGTGACGGGGGCTGAGGGTCGCATGGCTGTGTGGTTAGTGATGTGTCGCTTGGCTGTGTGGTTAGTGATGCGTTGGGGTCGCTTGGCTGTGTGGTTAGTGATGTGTCGGGTGGTGGGGTCGGTTGGCTGTGTGTGAAGTGATGTGTCGGGGTGGGGGTCGCTTGGCTGTGTGTGAAGTGAAATGACGGGGGCTGAGGGTCGCTTGACTGTGTGTGAAGTGATGTGTCGGGGGTGGGGGTCGCTTGGCTGTGTCTGAAGTGATGTGACAGGGGCTGAGGGTCGCTCGGCTGTGTGTAAAGTTATGTGTCAGGGGGAAGGGGGTCGCTTGGCTGTGTGGTTAGTGATGTGTCAGGGGTGGGGTCGCTTGGCTGTGTGTGAAGTGATGTGACGGGGGCTGAGGGTCGCTTGGCTGTGTGGTTAGTGATGTGTCGGGGTGGGGGTCGCTTGGCTGTGTGTGAAGTGATGTGGCGGGGGCTGAGGGTCGCTTGGCTGTGTGGTTAGTGATGTGTCGGGGTGGGGGTCGCTTGGCTGTGTGTGAAGTAATGTGACGGGGGATGAGGGTCGCTTGGCTGTGTGTGAAGTGATGTGACGGGGGCTGAGGGTCGCTTTGCTGTGTGTTAAGTGATGTGTCGGAGGTGGGGGTCGCTTGGCTGTGTGTGAAGTGATGTGACGGGGGCTGAGGGTCGCTCGGCTGTGTGTAAAGTTATGTGTCAGGGGGAAGGGGGTCGCTTGGCTGTGTGGTTAGTGATGTGTCAGGGGTGGGGTCGCTTGGCTGTATGTGAAGTGATGTGACAGGGGCTGAGGGTCGCTTGGCTGTGTGTGAAGTGATGTGACGGGGGCTGAAGGTCGCTTGGCTGTGTGTGAAGTGATGTGACGGGGGCTGAGGGTCGCTTTGCTGTGTGTGAAGTGATGTGACGGGGGCTGAGGGTCGCTTTGCTGTGTGTTAAGTGATGTGTCGGAGGTGGGGGTCGCTTGGCTGTGTGTGAAGTGATGTGACGGGGGCTGAAGGTCGCTTGGCTGTGTGGTTAGTGATGTGTCGGGGTGGGGGTCGCTTGGCTGTGTGGTTAGTGTCGGGGGTGGGGGTCGCTTGGCTGTGTGTGAAGTGATATGACGGGGGATGAGGGTCGCTTGGCTGTGTGTGAAGTGATGTGACAGGTGCTGAGGGTCGCTTGGCTGTGTGTGAAGTGATGTGTCGGGGGTGGGGGTCGCTTGGCTGTGTGTGAAGTGATGTGACGGGGGCTGAGGTTCGCTTTGCTGTGTGTGAAGTGATGTGACGGGGGCTGAGGGTCGCTCGGCTGTGTGTAAAGTTATGTGTCAGGGGGAAGGGGGTCGCTTGGCTGTGTGGTTAGTGATGTGTCAGGGGTGGGGTCGCTTGGCTGTATGTGAAGTGATGTGACGGGGGCTGAGGGTCGCTTGGCTGTGTGTGAAGTGATGTGACGGGGGCTGAAGGTCGCTTGGCTGTGTGTGAAGTGATGTGACGGGGGCTGAGGGTCGCTTTGCTGTGTGTGAAGTGATGTGACGGGGGCTGAGGGTCGCTTTGCTGTGTGTTAAGTGATGTGTCGGAGGTGGGGGTCGCTTGGCTGTGTGTGAAGTGATGTGACGGGGGCTGAGGGTCGCTTGGCTGTGTGGTTAGTGATGTGTCGGGGTGGGGGTCGCTTGGCTGTGTGGTTAGTGTCGGGGCTGGGGGTCGCTTGGCTGTGTGTGAAGTGATGTGACGGGGGCTGAGGGTCGCTTGGCTGTGTGTAAAGTTATGTGTCAGGGGGAAGGGGGTCGCTTGGCTGTGTGGTTAGTGATGTGTCAGGGGTGGGGTCGCTTGGCTGTATGTGAAGTGATGTGACGGGGGCTGAGGGTCGCTTGGCTGTGTGTGAAGTGATGTGACGGGGGCTGAAGGTCGCTTGGCTGTGTGTGAAGTGATGTGACGGGGGCTGAGGGTCGCTTTGCTGTGTGTGAAGTGATGTGACGGGGGCTGAGGGTCGCTTTGCTGTGTGTTAAGTGATGTGTCGGAGGTGGGGGTCGCTTGGCTGTGTGTGAAGTGATGTGACGGGGGCTGAGGGTCGCTTGGCTGTGTGGTTAGTGATGTGTCGGGGTGGGGGTCGCTTGGCTGTGTGGTTAGTGTCGGGGGTGGGGGTCGCTTGGCTGTGTGTGAAGTGATATGACGGGGGATGAGGGTCGCTTGGCTGTGTGTGAAGTGATGTGACAGGTGCTGAGGGTCGCTTGGCTGTGTGTGAAGTGATGTGTCGGGGGTGGGGGTCGCTTGGCTGTGTGTGAAGTGATGTGACGGGGGCTGAGGTTCGCTTTGCTGTGTGTGAAGTGATGTGTCGGGGGTGGGGGTCGCTTGGTTGTGTGTGAAGTGATGTGACGGGGGCTGAGGGTCGCTTGGCTGTGTGGTTAGTGATGTGTCGGGGGTGGGGGTCGCTTGGTTGTGTGTGAAGTGATGTGACGGGGGCTGAGGGTCGCTTGGCTGTGTAGTTAGTGATGTGTCGGGGTGGGGGTCGCTTGGCTGTGTGGTTAGTGTCGGGGGTGGGGGTCGCTTGGCTGTGTGTTAAGTGATATGACGGGGGATGAGGGTCGCTTGGCTGTGTGTGAAGTGATGTGACGGGGGCTGAGGGTTGCTTGGCTGTGTGGTAAGTGATGTGTCGGAGGTGGGGGTCGCTTGACTGTGTGTGAAGTGATGTGACGGGGGCTGAGGGTCGCTTGGCTGTGTGATTAGTGATGTGTCGGGGTTGGGGGTCGCTTGGCTGTGTGTGAAGTGATGTGACGGGGGCTGAGGATCGCTTGGCTGTGTGTGAAGTGATGTGACGGGGGCTGAGGGTCGCTTGGCTGTGTGGTTAGTGATGTGTCGGAGGTGGGGGTCGCTTGGCTGTGTGTGAAGTGATGTGTCGGGGTAGGGGGTCGCTTGGCTGTGTGTGAAGTGATGTGACGGGGGCTGAGGGTCGCTTGGCTGTGTGGTTAGTGATGTGTCAGGGGTGGGGGTCGCTTGGCTGTGTGTGAAGTGATGTGACGGGGGCTGAGGGTCGCTTGGCTGTGTGTTAAGTGATGTGTCGGAGGTGGGGGTTACTTGACTGTGTGTGAAGTGATGTGTCGGGGTGGGGATCGCTTTGTATGTAAAGGGTTTCTAAGAAGATAAAATTACCAATAAAACGTCTTACCTGAGAAATGATAAAAGGAATAATTTCCTTCACAAACTTTTAATTACAAAGTTATTCACTGTCGATCTCAGACCGACTAATCTAAGATTTTTGACAGCTATACTTTTTTAAATTTTGTTCTCAGCTAGCCGAGCCGCTTGAGCCAATCAGAAACAAGCATCTTAGCGGTAACAATTAAGTTGCCGCCGAAGCCTATCCGGGCGGATATTCGAACTTGACTTGATAGTCAGACGCCGCTTCTAAGATTTAATTTAAAATTAATGTCGAATAATGAATAGGTCTGTCTACCTCACCATGTCGAGTAAGTTGAGAAATCCGCATGGCCGATGAGAAAGCGTATACCATTGGTACACTTATAGCAGTTTGAGAGGAGGTGGGGTAAGAGATGGACGGAGAGACGGCAACTTAATGTCTTCGTGATGATTTATATACGATATTGCGTCTCATTGTCATTTCTCTCCTAACGCTGATTTAAGTGGGAACGTTATATCCGTTTTTGCGCAGATGGATGGTTAACCCTCCAGGATACCAAGATAGTGCGGTTATGTTAATACTCGTATGTGTCGATGGCATAAAAATAACGCTGGATATTCAAATACTTTTAACCTTACCTATATATACATTTTATTTATAAACTTTGGTTTTTTTGCATACTTTACCATTTCTTTTTAATCTTTATACTGATTTACCTCTCTTTGTGTTGACGCGCACGATTCGCCTTTCTCGGTATATACTGCGATTTTGAGATTAAACGACAGATAAAAAGAGAACCTACAGTCACCATTCAAATAGCATTTCAATAAACTCACTTATAAACATAGGCCACCATAGAATAATCTTATTGAATTTATTTCAGAAATAATATAAATGGCGACTTGACTGGTTATACATCGCTTTTGGCAGACATGATAACAATGTACAATTAATTAAAGTCTCACCAGCTCCGATGAAGCGCCAAATTTTCTTTTGGAAAATAAAGAATCAATTAATACATTCTCTCATATTAGGCATAAGTATTACTTACATATTATTTTATTATTTATAAAATATAGCCATTCTGAATCATACTCTTATAAATCTGACGAAAACGTAGTGAAAGGCCGAGTCGCCATTGTCCGTTAGCTTTACTAATTGTTCTTTTAGGTAAAATCTTGTAGTGTTCGATATCTTAAAAATTCAAAGTTTCCACTCAAGTACAGTGGGTTATAGAAGTAAAATGACAATACATTACGAATTCTAGTAACACCGCAGCGTGGTCTAGTGGTAAAGCGTCCGCTGCGCATGCGGAAGGTCGTGTGTTCGATCACCGGCCGGAACATACTAAATACTTGAGAACTGGTACTAGAAACTTCCTCGCTTGGCGCTCAGAATTTAGAGGGTAGTTCTAGGTCTAAGCACCATACAACAACAACAACAACAACAACAACAACAACAACAACAACAACAACAACAACAACAACAACAACAACAACAACAACAACAACAACAACAACAACAACAACAACAACAACAACAACAACAACGAATTCTTGTAAACTGCTACCTTGAATGAATTAAATAAAATACAATATTCATCTTAAGCTGATAATGCCTTGACGGCTATCTGCGCGCGTTTGTCACGTTCGTTATTTTTTGGCTTCCCTCCGAAAGTTATTTTTAGAATTATTTATATAAAAGTACTAAGTTTATTAAGGTATTAATTCAATTTAATTGGTATAAGCTCATTTTTTCTAAGACCGCTTCACATATTGTGATTCACAAGTAGCAGTGTTATTTTGGCAATCAATTTTACAAGTGTTTCGAACTCGCGACCCTGGATTGATAGTTAGACGCAATACCAAGTGAGCAAAACGGACCAAGCTCTATTGCGAAGTATTTATTTTTGTAAATCTCTCTCATGTTTGTTTTAGAACCAGTGCTGAATGTTGCTTTTGAGAGTCCAACCCATCAGGTTGAGTATATGATCGCACTCACGACCCGTGGCGTTATCACCCTACCTATTACACCGGCGTCAAGACATAATATAAGTAAAGTAGTATCAACATATGCCATTACGGTATAGTTTATTAAGTTAAATACACTGACTGCATAAGAAATTAATAATAAACTAATTCTTATTTACATATATGTGTCTTATTCCATTTATATTATACTAATCTAAAAGTAATTTTCAAATTCCGTTTATATTAGTCCGCCTCGCAGGCGGAACGTCGTGGGTTCGATCCCCGACCGGGTCATACCAAAGACTTTAAAAATGGTACTAAAAGCTTCCTCGCTTGACGCTCAGAATTTAGAGGAAAGGTCTAGCTCTGGTCGGCCCGGTGTCAGTATGATGTGACTGGGTGTGGTATCAAACCATGTGTTTGCGGCATGATTCCAAGTGTGACAGCGCTCAGAATATTGTCTCAAATGGACACCGTCGCGATATGACTGAAAAATTGTTGAAAGCGACGCTAAACACCATACAACAAATTCCGTTTATGGTGCGGTTAGTTGCGGCCTATGTGTGAAACCACCTTTAAAGGGACACACATCAAGTCAGAAAATAGATATTTCTCATCTCCATTCAAATCATCCATATCAAATCATTTGTGTTTAATATTTCATATTTTATAAATTATTAACAGTTATTTTTATTTACAAAACTACATGTATCAAGTGATTTTTTGAAAATACGAGTAAAATTTCTTTCAAAATTCAAATTGATTCCTTTAATTTTGTGTCTTTAATTTGTATGTATACAAACTGGTGAAATACACCGGGCCCGATTAGCTCATTCGGTAGCGCGTCCGGCTACCAATTCTGGGTTCCTGAGTTCGAATCCCCGCCCGACCGCGGTTTCCGTGATTATTGGTATATCATTATCATTCGCCTATCATCGCTGATTGAAGTGGTAAAGCTATCAGCTATTTGCGGTGATGGGTGTGCTCGAGTACTGGCTAACCTTTTAGGATCCCAGGAAAGAGTTAACTGGCCATCAATTAGCCCTCGATGGCATGAAAATAGCACTTAACATTCGATCAATCAATCAATCAATCAATCAATCAATCAATCAAGTCAATCAATCAATCAATCACTAACAACCACTCATGTTTTAACCACTAACCAGAGTTATAAAATTTCAAAATTGACATGAAATATTTAACAGCCCTGGAGTCTTGATTTCACTTAATTATAATTATATTATGCATTATTTTCAGAAACAGAGTTATAATCAACATAGCTGGATATCCCGTTAAATATATATTTTTTATTTTTGTCTCATTACATAAAACCAATGTACATACGCTTAGATATGGTATATATTCTATAGTTTTGTCTCATTACATAAAATCAATGTACATACGCTTAGATATGGTATATATTCTAAATTTATGTCTCATTACATAAAATCACTGTGCATACGCTTGGATATGGTATATATTCTATATTTTTGTCTCATTACATAAAATCAATGTACATACGCTTAGATATGGTATATATTCTATATTTTTGTCTCATTACATAAAATCAATGTACATACGCCTAGATATGGTATATATTCTATATTTTTGTCTCATTACATAAAATCAATGTACATACGCTTAGATATGGTATATATTCTATATTTTTGTCTCATTACATAAAATCAATGTACATATGCTTAGATATGGTATCTATTCTATATTTTTGTCTCATTACATAAAATCAATGTACATACGCTTGTATATGGTATATATTCTATATTTTTGTCTCATTACATAAAATCAATGTACATACGCTTAGATATGGTATATATTCTATATTTTTGTCTCATTACATAAAATCAATGTACATATGCTTAGATATGGTATATATTCTATATTTTTGTCTCATTACATAAAATCAATGTACATATGCTTAGATATGGTTATATATTCTATATTTTTGTCTCATTACATAAAATCAATGTACATACGCTTAGATATGGTATAATATGGCATTTATAATAGAATTATAAGAGACTCTACAGTAAATACAATGATCTTTATGTGGATAAAAATCGTCCTTCAGCGTTCTTTATTTTAAAACATATCATACTCGCATAAAGAATGACCAGTTATTGTATCATAGCATATGATTGATTTAATGATTAATTTAATGATTGATTTATTTAATTTAATTAATTTAATTTGATTCAGTTAATTTTATTTGACTAATTTATTTTAATAGATTGATTTAATGATTGATTTAATTGATTTAATGGGATTTAACGCCATCTTCAACAAATTTCAGGTTATATATGACATATCCAGTTTTATTGGTGGAGGAAGAGCTCAGAATGAATCCGAATAGAACCACCGCCCTTTCGCAAGTAACTGGCAAACTTTCTCACACTTTCATTTTGGAGCGAACGGGAATCGAATCTACGACTTTAACGGTAAGTGATCTGGAATCGGCGCCTTAGACCACTCGATCACGGGGAATACCACACATTGATACAAAAAAGGTCTAAAAGTGTATTAGGGTCGTCCGAGGTCGAGTGGTCTATGGTGCCGTCCCAAGATCATTTACCTCCCACCGCTAAGGTCGCAGGTTCGAGTATCGCTCTTTCCAAAATCTTTATATGAGAAAGTTTCTTGTTACTAGCGGAAGAACGGTGGTTCCACTCAGTCCGATGTATTCTTCCATCAGTTAAACTTGATATTCCATAAAGAACCTGAAATGTGTTGAAAATGGCGTTAAATTCCATTAAAAAGTGTTTTAAACGGAATAGAAATAATGAATAATGTCTGAATCGGTCTAGTACTCTGATTAACGACTATGAAAACTATGTCATTTATACAATGGACAAACTAATGTTATATATGACTACGTGAAAATGCAAATGTGGTAATGAATGTTTAATTAATAAACAATAATTAACGCCATTATCTTAAACCATTATCAGCTCTCACTTGAACGCATATAAACAAATGTGATTTATTTTTTTGTAAAAGTTGTTCTCTCAGATAATAACGGCCCTTTGTCTATAATAATGTACGCACGTTACCCAATGATCCAATCAACAAATAAGTGTCACTATTCTAATTGATAGCGATTTATGTGGCATTTCTTAATACGTATATTCATGCACTTTATGACAGCTTTATGGACATTTCAAAATCCAAATGCAAATACATATTTTATCGTAACTGTTAAACTAAACCAAATCATTCCACACTTACAGTCAAACCTGTGAAAACAGTCACCTCTATTAAGCAGCCACCTGTCATAAGCAGCCATATTTGCTATTTCCCATGTCTATGCCTTTGGAGCAAATTAATCTGATTTAAGCAACAACCTGTCGAAAAGACCAATTTTATTCCTTCTCTTGACAGGCTGTTTAAGACAGGTTTGACTGTATATTTTATTTCAATGGACATCTTTAGAAGAAAACCAGAACTGTAAAAATACGAATCGGACCTGACATTCAACTAAGAATTATGAGAGACAATGCTGGTAATGGCTGCATAAAAGTGCATCAAACTTTATACATTTAAGCATAGCACATACTATATACATATAAATCAAAATGAAATTTTAGGCAAAATTTGATAGCTGAGATTTTAACATAACATAAACACATATCTATTCCACATGCCTTACAAATACTTATTTGTCAATTTCAAAATCACAAAAATGTTAAAACATGAAATTTTAAATGTTAAAAATATACCTTTATTAACAATAACTGAAACGTTTTTATTATGTAAAAACACTATTCCATAACACGTTTTCGTTTTCACTGATCAGCGCACAAAAATATGATTTCAGATTTTAAATAAACCATATAGGTATGAACGTCACTGACAACAAAATATACAATATACCTGAAAAAGTAGTCCTTGTGGGTGTATTGATAAAACCGCGTCACGCAAAATTGATTTGCAGTATTGACGATCTGTCTTTGCTTTCGGATGATTTAAATGATCGAATTCACTAAAGGATGACCCAATAATCTAAATTGAAGTACCATAAACTAGTTAAGTTAAGTTTTATTATTTATCAACGGAAATCAATAATAAACCGAAAGCATGTACTATGTATCCTTTCAATGACTGGTTTTCTGTTAATTAGCATTGGACTTTACCTGATAGATCGGAGAATCAATTAGGGCTTAATTAATCCTCCTGAACACAATAACAGAGTAAATAAACGTCATTGTTAAAACCGATCGTATATTTGCTGAATGGGGTTGTCAATAATTGAAAAGGTAATCATTTATGGAACAATGAAAAACAAATATACGCTCATGTCTTAACCGTGACCAATACCGTAAGGATGGTCCATTGTTTGACGACATCTGCAGTAGCAGGTTTAAGTCCTCTAAACTGCCTCATTTTCTTCGGTTTATTTTTTAGATTGATTGATTGATTGATTGATTGATTGATTGATTGATTGATTGATTGAATGAATAGATAGCGTCATTTTATTGCATCGAAGTTAATAAAGATCAATTAACCTAACTACTGTTGCCTAGGATCCTGGTAGGTTAACCAGTACTCTGCACACCCATCTCCGCAAGCAGTAACTGAGAGCTTTCACACTTCAATCAGCCGTGAGCAATGAATAGCAATAAGACGCAATGCATTATAGCAATCGTCATGGAGACTGTGCTCGGGAGGGGAGTCCAAATCTCGATGTATTGATAGTTAGACATAATACCGACTGAGGTATCAACCCGGCTTTAATTTTTAGAATTATTTTTTAAAAAATTGGATCTAACGCCATTTTCAACATATATCAGGTTATATATGGCCAAGCCAGTTTTATTGTTGGAGGAAGACCGTAAAATGCATCTGAGTAGAGTAACCGTCCTTCTGCAAGAAACTTTCTCACATAAAGAGTTTGGGGCAAGCGGAACTCGAACCTACGACCTTAGCGGTGAGAGGTAAGCTATTTTGAGACGGTACCTCCGACCATTCGGTTACGGTAGACCCTTTGAGAAATATTTTATTAAAGCATGTTATGTGTTTCACGTTATATATATGTGAATGCTGCCCAATGTGTAAGTAATAGTTTGGTCGAACTGTCTTTATTTACAGCGTTCCGTTTAAATGTGTGACGATGGTGAGAGAATGAGGTCAGGATTCACACCACTATTTTTTTTATCTCCTTTGAATACTCCTGACCTATAGATGAAGGAGTTAAAAGTACAACCGTAGTTCTCTTTTTCTTTTTCTTTTTTTTTTTCAAGGCTCTGTATTGCAGTGGCTCATACCAGGACTACAATCACTATTATCTCCCTTGAATACCTGTCTCAGGACTCACACCAATATTATCTCCCTTAAATGCCTTTTATCACGTATAAAGATCTTTCTTTCAGTTCCTAGGCGAAACATGCCTTACTGCCTTTATTTTATCCCATCTTGATTATTGCTGTGTTATTAAGGGAAATTATAAATCATATTTAGCAACTTAAAATTGTAAGGTTTCAAATATGGGCTGCAATACTCATTATTGATAAAACATTGGATACACATTCTGTTGAACTGTTTCCAGAACTGGGTTGGATAACTTTTCCTGAAAGGATAAAGTTCAAAAAGAAGTTCACATGTATAAAATGTTACACAGTCTTGCTCCGTCATATCTTAGAAATGATGTTGTTCCAAATAGGCTACTGATTTTCAAATATTTAAAATCTTCATTTAACCTAAATTTATTTATACCTCACGACTTAATCATCAATTCTTTAGAAGATCTTTCATAGATTAATTCGAGTTCAAAACATTGAAATAGTCTTCCAGTAGAGGTAAAAATTGCCAATTTATTTAAGCATTTCAAAACTTTGTATTTGCGACGAGTTAAAACATAATGTCAAATACTTTTTTTGTTTTTCTTTTAACTGTGTTATTGAACGCATTGCTGTAAATATTGTAAATATGTTTTAAATTCTTATGAAAATCTAACTTGTACAAATGAAGTTTAGATAAGGATTTACTATTATGATAACTATCATTATTATTACTGTTATTATAATCATTATCAGTATTCTTATTAATATTGTTATCTGTATTAGTAAGTGAAGCAATAGTAGTAATAGTAGCAGCAACAGTAGTAGTAGTAGTAGTAGTAGTAGTAGTAGTAGTAGTAGTAGTAGTAGTAGTTGTAGTAGTAGTAGTAGTATAGTAGAACTAGAAGTAGTAGTAGAAGTAGTAGAAGTAGTAGAAGTAGTAGTAGTAGTAGTATAGTAGTAGTATAATAGTAGAAGTAATAGAAATAGCAGCAACAGTAGCAGTCGCAGTCGCAGTAGTAGTAGTAGTAGTATTAATAGCCGCAGCGGTAGCAGTATCAGTAGTAGTAATAGCCGCAGCGGAAGCAGTGCCAATGGCAGTAGCAGTAGCAGTAGCAGTAGCAGTAGTAGCATTAGTAGTAGTAGTAGTAGGTGTAGTAGTAGTAGTAGTAGTAGTAGTAGTAGTAGTAGTAGTTGTTGTAGTAGTACGTGTAGTAGTAGTAGTAGGTGTAGAAGTAGGTGTTGAAGTAGTTATAATAGTAGTAGTAGTAGAAGTAGTAGTAGTAGTAGTGGTAGTAGGAGTAGCAGTAGTAGTAGTAGTAGCAGCAGTAGAAGTAGTAGTAGTAGTAGTAGTAGTAGTAGTAGTAGTAGTAGGTGTAGGTGTAGTAGTAGTAGTAATAGGTGTCGTAGTAGTAGTAGTAGTAATAGAAGATGTAGTTGTAGTAGGTGTAGAAGTAGTAAAAGTAGTAGTAGTAGTAGTAGTAGTAGTAGTTGTAGTAGTAGGTGTAGTAGTAGTAGTAGTAGGTGTAGTAGTAGTAGTAGTAATAGTAGGTGTAGTAGTAGTAGGAGTAGTAGTAGTAGTAGTAGTAGTAGTTGTTGTAGTAGTACATGTAGTAGTAGTAGTAGGTGTAGAAGTAGGTGTTGAAGTAGTTATAGTAGTAGTTGTAGTAGTAGTAGTAGTAGTAGTAGTAGTAGTGGTAGTAGGAGTAGCAGTAGTAGTAGTAGTAGCAGCAGCAGCAGTAGTAGTAGTAGTAGTAGTAGTAGTAGTAGTAGTAGTAGTAGTAGCAGTAGGTGTAGGTGTAGTAGTAGTAGTAGTAGGTGTCGTAGTAGTAGTAGTAGTAATAGAAGATGTAGTTGTAGTAGGTGTAGAAGTAGTAAAAGTAGTAGTAGTTGTAGTAGTAGTAGTAGTAGTAGTTAAAGTAGTAGGTGTAGTAGTAGTAGTAGTAGGTGTAGTAGTAGTAGTAGTAGTAGTAGTAGTAGGAGTAGTAGTAGTAGTAGTAGTAGTAGTAGTAGTAGTAGGTGAAGTAGAAGTAAAAGTAGTAGTACTAGTAGTAGTAGTAGGTGTAGTAGTAGTATTAGTAGTAGTAGGTATAGTAGTAATAGGTGTAGTAGTAGTAGTAGTAGTAGTAGTAGTAGTAGTAGTAGTAGTAGGGGTAGTAGTAGTAGTAGTAGTAGTAGTAGTAGTAGTAGTAGTAGTAGTAGTAGTAGGTGTAGTAGTAGTAGTAGTAGTAGTAATAGTAGTAGTAGTAGTAGTAGTAGTAGGTAAAGTAGTAGCAGTAGTAGCAGTAGTAGTAGTAGTAGTAGTAGTAGTAGTAGTAGTAGTAGTAGGTATAGTAGTAGTGCTAGTAGTAGTAGTAGTAGTAGTAGTAGTAGTACCAACAGTAGCAGCAACAGCAGCAGTAGTAGTAGTAGTAGTAGAAGTAGAAGTAGGTGTAGTAGTAGTAGTA
>CM055911.1:41453084-41538084 GCA_029582155.1 Panopea generosa | reverse complement strand
ACACGATATTGCTTTTATATTGTTGCAGGTTGTCCTCCCGGTTGGGTTTCTTTGCATCGTGCATGCTATCTTGTAAATGACGTCGCTGTGGATTTTGTTTCTGCATGGGTACGTGTTAAACATGTCTGTATTATCTTGACATTAGTCTTGATCATCTGCGACGCATGTTTTCTAAAAGACAAACGTCTTGAAGGGAGAACTATCTTCAATTGAACAATACGGTAACGGTGTTCTATTAAAGTTTCTGATTGGTTGGTTCAAACAATCGGACTACCTCAACGATTTACGTAGTATTTAAAAAGACTATCGCTTAGATGTTTATGTCTATATTCATTTTTTATTACTTAGATATTTTCTATTTGACAAACATCTTGTACAAGATAACTGCAATGACTCTCGTCGGAATAAATATTTTAAATTTTATTAAAACATAACTGTTGCAGATGTGTGTTTGGTTCAACGAATCAGATCTCAAAATTCAAACGCGTCCTCTATACAAGTTATCCAGACGCTTGTCTTTTAGAAAAAAAAGCGACGCAGATGATGAAGACTATCTTGATCCTGTATTTCTCGCTATCTCTCTCTCGACTATTTCCTCTACCTTTCGGAATTTCAACATTGACGAAAATGGCCGAGCGTTGTTCCAATTGCGGAAATGGCCAAATATTCCGAATGCCATAAAATTTCCCTACTTTATTTAAATTCATCAGAAACGACGCTTCTTGTCTCTAAACAAAACATGGCTGTTAATATAATACGATACATCCGGACGTTAAACTTTTTTAAATCCAAATATTAAGATAAGACTAAACGTTAAAGGCTTTTTAAATATCTAAAATATCGAAAAACGCTTAGCTGTTTTATAATATGATATATATCGCGACAAAACCGTAAATCTCAAATATCGAGATAAAACAGCTTTTTAATAACCTGTACTATCGCTTACAATACCGACCGATATAAGTGTCCTGGTAAAATGCACGCAGTTGACCGAGAAATGAAAATAATTAAGACTTTCAAACAAACTAAAAGCGTATTCAATCATATATTGACATTTGGAATTACGTGAACTTTTTTTGCACAAACACATGTTGGATAAAAAACAGATGCACCACTTTGACTGTCTTTAAGCGCAAATAAAAACGCCTACCTCTGTCGGTGTATTTAATTAGTTTTCAATTGGATATTCAGAGTGTGGTCGAAACTATAATAGCCATATACAAAACAAAATAAAAACACACCTATCGGAAAGAAATTTGCTTTTATTGATACATTTATCGACTGGAACTTTATATTATTATTGTTAATAAGCCATTTAATAAGCAGTCATAATTAGATTATTTTTCTAATTGTTACAGAACTTCTGCGAGCAACAGAATAGTCGTCTACTGTATCTTGAAACAATGACAGAAATTAACATGGTGAAGGAGTTCTTGCTGACCGTAACACGTGGCCAAGGTACTATGTAACAAATTTGCATTAATATCTCCATATGGTCAGGACCGTAGCGTAGTCTAGCGGTAGAGCGTCCGCCCCGCATGCATGTGAAATGTCGTGGGTTCGATCCCCGGTCGGGTCATACCAAATACTTATATTGTACTAGAATCTTCCTCACTTGCCGCTCAGCTGTTAGAGGATAGTTCTAGGTCCAGTCGGTGCGGTGTCAGTATAATGTGACTAGGTGGGGCATCATACAATGTGTATGTGGCATGGTACTTCTTCAGTGTGGCAGCGATTGCCTCAAATACACTCCATCGCGATATAACTAGGCGACGCTAAACACCATATACATAATGCAACAACAACAAACATACAGTTTTCTAGATTACGTCATCAGTGTCTTACGAGACTGAGTGATAATTACAGTTTATACATTTTTTTTATTCCAATATGAGAATGGGGTTCCCACCCCGTACACTTTTTTCCACAATATTAGCCATAAGTATTAAAATGACATATACGGTGCATCAACAATCTTTAACCAGTTTTATGAAAATAGTAAAAAGGTCAGAATGTATTGAAAGAAATAAACTGTAAAATTTTTCTCTCAATATATCGTTTATACGAATGCGTCCAGTATGCACATCTCAGTTGCAGTGCATTCTCGTGAGACAATCAGTTTATTTTAGCACACAAAACAAGTGAATAAATATTTCTTTGTGTCTGTTAAAGCAGAACTAAAGTGTATTGATTTAAACTGTATACAGTTTCTCATCAGACACAAATATAAATTACATACATATACACATACACATATATATACACATACATGTGACATTTGTTTCAAACAATAAAATGTTAACAGCGTTGTGTTATTTAAACATCATATACGAATTAAAACAAAAACACATATAATTAAATATTTACTCTTGGTTTGAGGATGCCAACTGTACTTTATATATAATGTTACAAATAATTAAAATGTTCGCAAGATCAAGGACTTATATTGAGAAGGAAACGCAACTGATTGAAATGGTATGAACGCGAAATCTCGCGAAATCTCGTTTTTAAATATATAAATTTCCATTCATCTCAGAAATACAAATCAAAATTCTTTTTTTGCACAATGAAATTCTCTGCAAAACGAGACCGGTTCCAGCAAATTGTGTTTACAATTGTTGAAGTACTTATGATTACAAAATGTGTATACTGAAAATAAAAAAATAAAAGAAAATGCTTGAAATTTTACTTCAAACTGATACATTCTAAATTCAAGATCATTTTGTGTGCTTAAAACAGTATAAAACATCTAATATTACATACACCAAACATTTGATGTAAAAAAAAATCAGTTCCCTGTGAAATTTTAATGGTTAATTTGCCAAATGATTAATTCTTTGCATCATGCTATTTTTAACATTTAGTAGAGAGATGCAGGATAAAAGTCCTTGGCAAGATCGAAGTAATGCAATACAGTGAATTCAAACAATACAGAAAAAAATAAATGAAGCCATAAACGATTCTAAAACTGCATTTCAGTCAGCAGTGTAAACGATTTAACGATAGTAACTCGCACTGAGTTTAAAAGAGGCAACATTGTTTGTTTGTTATCTAAGAAGTAAACACGTACACTTTGATTATAGGCATTCAACAAGCTGACTGTTCACTTTAATTGTTTAACAGGTATAAATGGATATTGGTTAGCACTAACTGACCAAGTTACGGAAGGTGAATGGAGATGGTATGGAAGCAATGACTTGGTCCGAGACGTCAGCTGGGCAGACGGGGAACCAGACAGCAACCCACCGGCTGAAAATTGTGTGATGCTTTATCATGGCAACCTGTATAACTGGTCTGATGTTTTGTGCGAAGATGATAGATTCTATGCCGCCATTTGCGAAAAAAATCCCACAATTCCGTGAGTGGGTCAAGTAAACTAGTTTAATGGTTCCCGTTTGTAAATATTTGAAACTTCCGTATAACCAACCAACTGCGCAACCAGTATGCGCACTTCGGAATACTGTCAACTCATACTTCGAATTTATTCCGCGTATGCATCCCGATGTTGATGTGTGGATCGCCGGTTTCTGAAAAAAACACATACTATTTACTAGTACCCAGTGGAATCAAGTCTTCGAACTTTACCAAGCTTACCAAGCCCTTCATGTCACTTTAAGATTCACTTTTATTTCATTTTTAGCTTATTTTTTCAACTTATGGACTATTAATAATAAGTTTTCAAATAAAATAAGATCCTTGTTTTCAATGGCGCGGAAGCATGTGCCTGGAAATTCATGTGAAGCCGAAAGTAGTCTGCAGCCAATGACAGAGATAATGTAATGAGTCAATTGTTTAGTTTGAACATATTTTATTACTTATGTTACAGATAATCAAAATCACATGATAATACATATTTATACATAACACACAGATGGCTTGAACTACAAGTTATAACAACACTTAGAGAGTGCTATGACATGAGGACAGCGTCATGATATAGTAATAATTCCAATCTCATTATCATATAGGTATTTAAAGCATTTTCATCGGACAACGTCAATTTTTTAGACTTTTATTTTTCGATAAAACCCGTGAGCCGGACTACTTTAACGTTTCTCACGTAAACAAAGAAGTATCGACATTTTGATGGTCGGTTTAACAATTTACGAACTTAAATGACGTTCATAAGTTCCACGTTTTTTTAAATAATAAAACACAACGAAAACAAATGTTAAATCTAGTCCTAGCTGTTTTCTTCGGGTTATTGTTTTATATATTTATTTGGTTCAGCGATTTAACCAGACGTCACAATCAGACCATAAGTTATTTCGAGAAATAATGAAGTAGGTCGTAAAATGTTCAGATTTGAGATGTATAGTGTACCATTGAACACAACCCTGGTTTACCGAACGTGAATGCTAGTCGTTGACATAAATTTCCACAGACCAATTTATTGTACAGGAAAAATGAAATAAAAACATGTACATGTAGTTGAAGTTCAGAAGCAGACGATCGTGAGACAATGTAAATACACAAACCTTGCACGTAAAAATCGTTTAAAACGTTCGAAATTCGGATTCTCCATCAATGAGCGTGGATTTATATTACCTTCGTAAATATTGACACATTTTTTAAAAACAATCGTTAGACAAAACCGAAACAATGACGTCAGCGTCTACACTGTGTGGGTATTTCCTGGAATTATTGATTTTTTGTTTGTCTTAATCGAGAGATAAAAGGCGGGTGTTTAATATTTTCACCTCAAAATATTTCGTCATTTTACAATTAACCAACTAATGTTACAGAGTTCATCTGATAATGGAAACAATAGCCGTTACGATATTACTGGATGTTAGATCTAGAGAATCTGATGTCAACCAGGACAGAGGTGATGTATTGTTACGCGTTTACTTTGCAGCGTATAGTTGTTTTTTTTTCATTCACTTGAGGTGTCTCAAATAAAATATCATCATCAGGATCGGAAATATAAGAATTCATTTTTTCTGGTTTTTATGCATGTGTAAAGAATGTCGAATCACGCACAACTCGGACTTCATTTGATTTGTACGCGATTCGACATTCTTTACACATGCATAAAAAACAGAAAAAATGAATATAATCCTATAATAAACAAGAACTCGGACTGGTTATCAATCTTTTATTACAAATACACTGTAATAATCGTCTGTAAAAACATGTATCACAGTCAGTGAGGACGGAAAATGTAAAATGAGTATATACCTATATCAAACCTAAACAAACATAAACAAACAAATGGCTAGGCTAGCTTGTTTTATACAAACAGTTTTGGTATTCTCAGTATCGAGCATGTTAACAAACACAAAATAACAGCTGGTACATGTATGTATAAGGCAATTTTCACAGCATTTTTAATATACAGTAGAAATTCGTTGATATCTGGAACACCATATATAGCTCGAACAATTTATCTATGTCCCCGCTGATTCCTATTTCGATGTATATACATGTACATGTATGGTATGATATTTAAGGCTCGAATAACCCTTAACTCGAACTATTTTGTCCAGAAACATAACACATCAACAAGGAATCTATAATAATACCCCCAGGACCTTGATCGATACAGACAGAACTGCAGTTTCGACAAATTCTCTCCAAATACTCTCAATTTGTCGGAGACGGATTACACGGTCCATTTTAAATTTTGAGTAGTTTATGTAGATCAGAGTACCACACCTGACCCTTTTAAAAAGTGAGCAGTCAATCCTTCCTTAAAATGAATATAAACAGTGCAGTCAAATAAATGTAAACAGTGTTGTCACAGAACCCATACATTACTACATGTATGACAGCTGCAATATGACACAGAAATGTTTTTTAAAATAAATCAAAAACACTGTAAATACAACAAAGTAAATAATTGTGTGTCATTATAACAAAGGTTTTGCAATTAAACAAAACTATTCATTAACTAAACAAAGCTTATATAATGATAATGCTATGATAAATCTTGGTTGTCATGGTAATGTTTCAAACATGCTTTGAACATTTAAATTGATCTGTGAATCTGACATTACTCAAATGTTGATCATGATTAGTAGGGTAAGTAACTTTTTCATAGGCTCTTTAGTTTTTCTGTTTTACTGGTGGAGGAAAACCTTAGACTGAGTAAAATTACCGTCATTCCGCAAGAAACTGGTAAACTCTCTCACATAAAGTTTTTGGAGCGAGCAGGACTTGAAACTAAGACCTTTCCGGTGAGATTAAGTGATCTTGAGATGGGATCTTAAAATAAGATTTTTTAAAAAAGAATTTCTCAGATGCTTATAAATACATGCATCTGTTAAAATCTTATACAAGTCACTTTTTAGCACCAGTGATGTCTTATTGTAGTATATGCTAAGCCAGTTTTGCTCTACTCATCTGCAGCAAGAAATCACATCCGCCCTGAACTATTTTGAAAATATTTCATAACAAATTACATTTTTTCAAGTGCAAGAATCATGTTACCATGAGAAAAAGGGGCACAACTTTGTAGTGAGACATACACACGAAATATTAACACTTTATAGACATTCCAGAAATGTTTCACAACTCTGCTGCATAACATGTGATTTCTTTGTATATACACACACACATAATCAGCATTATTTAATGACAAACATGTAGTTAATAGTTATTGAAAAAATATTTAATTTATTGATCAACCCTCAATTTAATGTGTAGAGTGAACAGGTATTATAAATACAGTTTGAGTTTATTTATCAAACCTCAACTTAATGCGTATAATGTAAAGTTATTATAAATTTATTATGGAATTATTGATAAACCCTCAATTTAATGTGTATATTGTACAGGTATTAAAAAATTCATTATGAGTTTATAGATCAACTGTTAATTTAATGTGTATAATGTACCAGTATTATAAATTCAATATGAAATTATTGATCAACCCTCAACTTAATGTGTATAAATTACCGGATTATAAATTTATTTTTATCAAATTATTTTTATTAAATTAAACATATTTTTAATATATAACAAAGTATTTTGAACACAAGTTCATATGTAAATAATGTACTCCATATAAATTAACATGGCACTGATAGAAACATTGAAGTATATTTATGCGGACTTAATTAAATGTTTGATTTATATTTGTAAAGAAATGTTTTCTAAAATACATCTTAGACAAGAAAGAAAAAGAAATACAGAGAGAAAAGAAAATATGAAATCAGTGTCAATTGAAAAGGAAAACTCTGTTAAGAATTTTTAAAAAATAATTTGGATTCAACTTATATGAGTTTGCGCACAATGTTAAAAAACAACTGTGTTCTAAGTTTTACCACACGCGCTTCTTTACTCATGTCTCTCAATGGTTTATAAGCATCTAAATTTTACCAAGTTTTTCTCAACAATAACCTAAATAGCAAACAAATTACAGATTTTAACTTTTAAAGAGGTAAAGTTTATATTTACAAACTGTTGGGATTTATCTCTTACACATTCAAAAAGTTTTCTATGCATTAACTTATTAATCTGCATCAACTAAGTTTTCTATGCACTTACTTATTTCATTACTGATTTTATCAAAGATACAAAATGAAAATTGTTTGTATAAAATGTAAGAATTTGTTTCGCAATAAAACAGAAACGAATGTGAATTTTTTCTTAAACTTATTCATCAACCCTCATGTATGTAATTAATATAATATTATTACCTGGTACTTATGCTAATAATTCATAATACATATAATATAATGTACTGCTTTTATACACTGGGGGTGCTGCCTTGAAATAATGACATTGTCTTTTTTAATAACAAAAGCAATTACTATGACAAAAATATACATGTAAATAAAACAGCATTTACGAAAACAGCAGTAACATGTATATAAAAAAATGTTGACTATTTGTAATTTTAACCATTAGTTTATAACAATTTATCTTAGCCCGATTGCAAAGAAAGCTCAGAGTTTCTATTAACCAATCTCAAGTCCACTTCCTGGGTGGAACCAGAACTGAGTGTTGTTTTAGAGAGGTCTTAAGAATCGATCCCATAACCTCTAGCATGAACACTCTATCCACTCTCCTACCGCCCAATTTAAAAGAGAGTATATCTGGGAAAAACCGCTATCAATATCTTAAAAAATAAAATAATTATTAAAATGGATAAAAAGCATCCCATTACCATCCATAAATAAAATCCCAATGATTGCGTATGTCAAAACATAAATGTGACAAAATCGATATTTGAATTGGAGTGTTAATCATGAAACGGTATCCCAACTCTAAAAATAGACAGCACTTAAATACTACTTGATGACCTTCGCATCGTCATTCAGACTTTTTCTTAGATGAAACAATTTTTACAATGTGTAAACCTGTATAATGGATCAAACTAAAATCAAAATGAAATCATGCGACCCATTTAATGTCACAATGTTGCAATTTTAACAGGAAAATCTATTTTAGTCTATTAAACTAGGTGCATAGCCAAAGTTAGGAAATCCGCTATCAATATATTATTTTGGCATGTTTAAATAGATATCTTTTTGGCAATACAGGGTCAGTGAGTATATACATGTACAGGCATGATATATAGGAAAAAAGTTTTTTTTAAACAAATTTAAAAGTTTGAAAAATCCTGATATATCTCCCTTTAACCACCAACCCTATAATACTTAATCATATAAGAATCTTACATTACCACCAATACAGTAATCAGTTACTTGCGGAGATGGGAAGTGCTAGAGTATTGGTTAACTTTTCAGGGTCCCAGGAAGCAGTGGTATAGTCTGTTAGCCCTCAATGGCATAAAAATATGCAATCAATCATTTTCTTGCATACCACTCACTGAATATTTACCGTAATCTAATTCCTCATTATTTGTTTTTTATAATGATTCATCTAAGATGTAAAAAATCCAATGAGACTTGGAACATGGAAGAGGGCAATGTCATAATTTGTCATTATGAGCAATCTGAACTCTTCCTGCACTGTTTTCAAAGGCCTTCTGTGATTGGTGCGGGAAAACGCGTATCTATGGAGTAAAGGTTTAATTGTTTATATGTCTGGTTTGGGGGATGGGGATGTTTAACGCCATTTTCAACACATTTCAGGTTATATATGGCATATCCAGTTTTATTGGTGGAGGATGACCTCAGAATGAATGTAAGTTTGGTGAAGATCCAATGAATAATGCAGATGCTAAAATGCACACAACAAAAAGTTTACAACAGACGGAAACAGAGCAATCAAAACAGTTCACCTAGAGCTTCGCACCGATGAGTTAAAAGAGAATACCAAATTAGTGTTTGATATTATCAACTTTATCAGGTGAGGCATAGAAAAAAGCCAGGACACTACTCTGCCGAACATGATAAGTTGATAATATCAGACACTAACATGGTATTCTCTTTATCATGTCAATATTTCTAATTCATCTTTTTTAAGAAATTTAAAATCAGCATCAAACTTTTGTCACAGCCTGTAGAGATTCCATTCCGATCAAAATGAATAATTATACATAATGACGTCATGTGACTGATAAACTTGACATGATAAGATAAACATGTTTATCAGGCAGGCAGGTTATCAACAGAAATGAATTCATCGACATGATTAAAGTTCAATATTAATGCATTTGTAATTATTTTGACAAGAACAAGTCCCTAAAACATCATGATTTGTATAAAAATGAAATTAAAATCGAAAAATAATCTAATATTACTTACAATTACCATACGAGATCATGACAGAGGTATTTTAATTGTAGACATTTTATAAAAGTGCACCAAAACAAAAATATATGATCTTAAATTTAACAATTTAAGAAAGTTGACATAGATCTAATTATGACAACTAATATTATGACTCATGACTAAAGTTGAACATATTTTTTTACGATACATCTCGATATATCTGATACTAGTTCCAAACAAAAATTAGAAGAAAATGCGAAAGAGAACTTAAGGATGTTTTATTAAAACAAAATGATATACTGAACAGAACAGCTAACCTGCCAACAGACATTTTATGTACCTGACAGACATTTTATTTATTTTCTCAAAAATTATCAAAGCAATTTCCTCGAAATTTCTACTTGAGTAAGAAAGAACATTTTGGCTACGTAAAATTATTCTTATAATTATGTTGTATACACATTTAATAACGCTAATTACTATTTTGAAGAAGATATTGGAAATAGTGGCTGGTTAGCTGTTCCGTTCAGTATAGTTAGGATAGGTCAAGTATACTGTAATTTTAATATTTTGGACAGTATACAAGGCTTTACATGGTAGAGATGATAGTTTTCATCAGATGTAAAGCAGATCTTTCATGGTAGAATATGCAAGTTTTAATCACATAGGTAGCAGATTTTCCATGGTAGAATATGCGAGTTTTAATCACATACATGTAGGTAGCAGATCTTCCATGGTAGAATATGTGAGTTTTAATCACATAGGTAGCAGATTTTCCATGGTAGAATATGTGAGTTTTAATCACACAGGTAGCAGATCTTCCATCTCACATAGGTAGCAGATCTTCCATCTTTGCAAGTTTTCATCACATAGGTAGCAGATCTTCCATATTTGCACGTTTTAATCACATACATGTAGGTAACAGATCTTCCATGGTAGAATATGCAAGTTTTAATCACATAGGTAGCAGATCTTCCATGGTAGAATATGCGAGTTTTAATCACATAGGTAGCAGATCTTCAATCTTGGTAGCAGATCTTCCATGGTAGAATATATGAGTTTTAATTACATAGGAAGCAGATCTTCCATTGTAAAATTTGAGTTTTAATCACATAGGTAGCAGATCTTTGGCGGTAGAATTTTAGATTTTCCTCATATGGAGAAAATCTTCCATGGTAGAATTTGAAAATTTATGATTTTCATGTATGGAGAAAGTCTTCCATTGTAGTGTTTGAGAGTTTTCGTCACGTATGGAGAAGATTTTTCACGGTAGAGTTAGTTTCACCACTGGAGCTCCGGCGAGACAGGTCCTTGCCCTGGTACGTGGCATCACTATCCTTGATCTCTGTGGCACGCTTGTATAGCTTGGCGGCAGTCTCGTAGTCTTTCTGTTGAACAAATATAAACATTTATACATGTAACTGTAAACAAATGTCAATTTAAATGTACATAGTGTATTTTGTGGCTGTATTTTGTTTTAAGAAGTTTAGAAATCCAATCTTTATGTATTTAAATATATTGCAAGTTCTTGAATGACGGTTTTAGATTGCTATGTATATACTATATGTAGCAGAATATGCAGTCTACTGGCCCAGCATCATACCTAGGATTGGAAGGTCAAGGGTTTGATCCCCTGTTGTTGCCATATGTGGTTTCTTTATCTTTAAGCCAGACACTTCAACTGCAAATGCTTAATACTGGTTCCACCCAGTAGATTTGTATTTTTGTAAGAACTTATTTCATAATACATGTTAAATAAGTTAACAAGTTACTAATAATCTTATGTTAACCTTTTACTCCATGGATACGCGTTTTCCCGCACCAATCACAGAAGGCCTTTGAAAACAGTGTAGGAAGAGTTCAGATTGCTTGTAACGAGCAATCTGAACACTTCCTGCACTGTTTTCCACTCTGTCAGTTAATATAAACATAATTCACCCAATAATTCAAAAGCCTTCTATATAAGGTGTCCAAAGGCGTTTATATTTGAGGTGTCCAAAGGTGTCTATATGAAGTAAAGGGTTAAAGGTATAAGCATAGTAAAGGCATTTCATGTGAAAAATCTGCAGTGAAACAATGTGCAATAATATAGCTAAGAATGGAATAAAGGCACAAATAAAAATAAATTGAATACAGCCTATGGTTCTGTGGTAGAGCATCCTACCCCAGATCGGGGGTTGTTGGTTGGATCCTCCACCAAGGCTATGTATAGTGTCCTTGAGCAAGACATTTTATCAGCATAATTATGCTTAGTACTGATTCTACCTAGGAAGACTCTGAGCATGACTTGTTTAAGTTGAAAGAACTTGTTTCACAATTGATATAAAATAATTAGGTTTAACTTTTTAAAGGAATAAGTTACTAACTTATGCTTAGTAAGCATGACTACTAAACTTAAGTAGAGCACTATCCAAGGACATGCATATTTCACCCAGAATGTCATAGCTGACATGTGCTTACATGTAAGTAAAAGAATGCCTGCACTAGTGGGAGATTTGAGGTTTCTTCACCATCAGTTTTACCAAAGACTTTAAAAATTGTAATAACATGGCCCTTACAGATAAGGTAGAACCAGTACTGAGTATTGCTTTTTGAGAGGTATCATGTCAAGCTGGGAATCAAACCAGCCACCTCTAGGGTGAGCAGCCAAACACTCTATACACTACCCCCACTTTGAATTAGATTTACTGGGTGGGTTATGTTATAATACACATTGTGTGCAGCATGATAGTTTATTGTGGAAGGGCTTGTCATACTTCATAAAACACAGCTGACCTCGAGATATGACATACAAGACTTTTTGAAAAATACCAGATAAATGATGGATGCATACCTCAAATACATGTTTTTGGGCAAACCTCATATAAATTTTCTTACTGGAGGCTTACCTTAGATATACATGTATAGAATTTATGTGTATCAAAACTTTGAATTCATAGATACATGCATATATTATTACAATGATATATAGATTAAAATGCAAATAATACAGACTATAAATATATTACCTGTTCATATTTCATGACAGCTAAATTGCGTAGAGTTTCTGCTACTCTGGGATGGTGTGAGCCAAGGCTTTCCTCATAAATACGCAGGGCATGCTCATACAGGGGTTCCGCATCTCCGTATTTGTTCTGAAGAGATAAATGCACATTCAAATTAGTTCAATATATTACATCAAAGTTACTACAATTGTTGAACTAAATGCTTTTGCAAAAGGTTTTAACCACTGAAAATAAAGCGGGATGCTGCATTTCACAGTATTCACTGTTGATCTTGGTGGCTTTCAGTTGTGCAAAGCCTGCAACAAACTGGTAACAATATCCCTGTTAACACAAACTTTAACATTTGTAGGTATAATTTATCAATGTATAATTTCTAATTGTAATTGAAGTTAATTACAACCTAATCTTTGCTAGCTGCCTCTACGTGGGATTAAGTCAGTCGAAGTTGACCAACACTTTATGTGTCATTGAAAAAATCCCGTTATTCTAAGGTATAAAATCAATGTACTGAACAAACTTCCGATACGTTAGACTACAGTAATTTAAAGGTCATAAGATCTAGGAGTTTCCACAGAACTATCCTCAGCACCCACAAAAATTATATGGTTTAAACTTATTTTACATCGATTGTGAAACAAGTGATTACAACTTAGACTAATCACGCTCAAAGTCTTCCTGGGTAGAACCAGTACAAAGCATATGCGGAAAAATTGTCTTGCTTAAGGACGACACACATAGCCTTGGTGGAGGATCTAAACCCAAGATTCTCCAATCATGGGTTCGGTGCTCTACCACTAGACCGCATATGTAGATGTAACTACCTGGTGGGTGCATGTATGTTTCTATCCAAATTGGAGTATATATGTATGTAGGTAGATACCCTGGTGGGCATATATGCACGTACATGTAGCTAGATACCCTGGTGGGCATATATGTACATAGGTAGGTAGATACCCTGGTGGGCATATATGTACATAGGTAGATACCCTGGTGGGCATAAATGTACGTAGGTAGATACCCTGGTGGGCATATATGTTCGTTCATACCTGCAGAAACGAGTACATAAAAGCAAGGACTTATATATAGAGAATATCCTAACTTCCATTCATCTCAAAAATACAAATGAAAATTCTTTCTTTTGATTATAAAATATGTATACTGCAACTAAAAGTCAAGGAAAGTACTTGAAATTTTACTTCAAACTACAATATTTTGAATTCAAGATCATTTTGTGTCTTTACAACATCATAAAAGATCTAAGGTCATATACGAGGGACATTCAAAAATAAATCAGACTTTTTCTCTAAGAAATATATTATTCCATTCCATAGAATAAAAAATACATCATTGAAAACCGTTATCTTTCTGCTTCATGTAATAAAGACATTTGATAATGTGAGACCATTTTGCAATATAGTAGCACGGTTTAAAAGCAGGCACATCGGTAGACCTGGCGCACACAATGGATATACATAACGACGTTGGTAACCCCAATAACTTGCTTGTTTTTTTTTTATAAATATTTTCCATTGTATGCCACGCATTTACGATGCTGTTTTACCCACTTATCGAAAATGTCTCTACCAATCCTGGTCGTACTGTGCGATAATATTTGAAGTGGCAGAATTTAGTTCTGGCAGTGATGAGAACCGGCGGCCCTTCAATTGTGACTTAATTACTGGGAATAGGGCAAAATTGAATGCCGCCAGGTCTTCTGGTAAATACGATGGGCGGTAAACTCAGCTGAAACCAAGCAAATCGATCTCCAACTGTGTCGATGCAGCTATATGTGGCGGTGAGTTGTCCTGGTGTAACAGATAATGCTTGAGTGGTATTCCTGGTCGCTTTTTCCTAAACGCATGTGCTAGGAATTCATAACTGTCTTTTTTTATCGCTCAAGAATTTTTTTAGAATCCTTCACATTCACTTTGATTATTAAAGCTTTTGGACAACCATAATTGCAATTGTCACGGCATTTTAATACATTTTAAGGAATGTAAAACGATGGGCGCCGCATATGCGTTACTATGGTAAATGGAACGTTCGTTGCATTGGACGTATCATCCTAGTTGCACATAAAACTATTCAGAAAGTTTCAAAATGGAAAGTTTTATAATCCTGAGGAAAATAATAATATCATTAGAGAAAAAGTCTGATTTATTTTTGATATCCCTCATACATTTTACATTTTACGTAAAAAAAATCAGTTGCCTGTGAAATTTGAATGATTAATTTGTCAAATTATTAATTCTTTGCATGCTATTTCACCAACATTTAGTAGAGAGATGCAAGTTTCCTATCCTTCTATATAAGTCCTTGATAGAGAGACACAAGTTTCCTATCCTTCTATATAATCCTTGATAGAGAGATGCAAGTTTCCTATCCTTCTATATAAGTCTTTGATAAAAGTACCAATCAGAAGGGATGAAAACAAAAACATCTTCAAAGGTGAGTACATAATTTATGTCTATGCTGTTATATGATATTCAGTCTCAGATAATAATAGGTGGGTATAAAGTTAGTTATACTTTCAGAGGTATGAAGTTTAATATTGAACACTGCATAAGTAAAATCAATTTAAACCCTTTACCTGATGAATATTCATATGAGATTCTGCCTACTAGGAATAATTAATTAGATAGAATTTTACATTAGCACATAAGAGCTGGAAGATTACTACCTCAGCCAACAGTATAAGGTCATATCTACAATATTTTATTAGCAAACAGAGTAGACCCTGATCCTGCAGAAACTGCCTGATCTGGGTCTATTCTGTTTGTAAAGGTCATAAGAAGTCTTATATATGGAGTAAAGGGTTAAGACAATAAACAATTATCATTGTAACTGACCTGTTGGGAGTACAGTACAGCTAGATTGACCAGGGCTGTGGCAACAGATGGATGATGCGGACCGAATGATTTCTCTCTTATCTCAACAGCTTGTTTATACAGCGGCTCTGCTTGCTCATATTTTCCCTGCAAGACAAATATACATATAATATTGCAGATAAATGAAAAATGTTTATATTGTTGGGTTTTGATGAGCTTTTTCACACCTTATAAAACAGAAGCCGCAATTCACTATTTCCAATCTGAAAATGATACACTTTGTACAATTGTGGCCCCTTTATTTTTTTAATCATTAACAATTATTTTCCTCCCAATTTAATGCATTTTAATCTAATATAATAATGTTTTTTTAGCATCTGATTGTGATGCGTGTAATACAATACTAATTCAGCATCAAACAAAGTCAATGAACCATGCAATGTAGGTCAAACTTAGCATCTGCAGTATATAATGTGATGCAGGGTGTTAGTTGTAACTATGATCTAAGTATGAGTGTCATAGCACTTGTACTTGTTGAGAAATAGTGTAAAAACAAAAACTTAACGTTGGAGCTAATTATAAATGTTTCACACTGTCGCCGTTGACGGAAAAGCAACACCTTAATCTCGTCTCTCCTTCATCGCAGCGAGACAAAAAGGGCCATAACTCCTGTAAAATTTGACCAAAATTGACAAATATGGAAGTTGAGCTGTATTTTATAATTGTACAGGTTCACAAGAAACATTAAGTTTTTGAACAGAGCTAAGCTTGAACCCACAACCTCAGTGATGTGAGGTTAATGTTCTTGACACAATACCTTAGACCACTCTACCACATGAAACTCAACCTCTCAACCACAAGCCTACATTTGATTGGTACTGATTTTACCCATCGAACGTGCAGAAGATGTGAAAACTTGTTTCAAAATCTATGTAAACAAGCAAATTCTGTAAATTCAAAAGATTTGATTCAGGCATTCTTAAGTTACTTCACAAAACCCCCAAAAAATCTTTCACAAATTAAAGGGGCATAACTGTAGAACGACAAATGCCACAACCCCTAACTTCAAACTTAGCCTGTGTTTTATCATTATAAACATTGTATCAAAATTTCAAAAGATTTGATTCAGGCATTCTTAAGTTATTGCATGGAAACTAAAGGTGTGACCGAAAGAAAGACATACATTATGTTTCCCGCTTTCCGCAAAGCAGCGGACAACTGAATAAATCAAACATCATGCCAAGTTTCAGGGAGTCGGTTTTATCTGCATAGACTTAGTACTGGTTCTACCCAGAAAGATTTTGAGCATCATTTGTCTAAGCTGTAAGAACTTGTAACAATCAATGTAAATTACGTTAAGTTTAAAGAAAAAGTAAATCAATGAAGACATATTATACAAGTATTTGTACAGACCTGTTTCCTGTAAAGTAATGCTAGATGCTTAATGACAGATGCGATACTAGGGTGGTCAGAGTTCATGTGTATCATACGGATCTTGAGGGCACGTTCATACAGGGGTTCTGCCTTGGTAAATAGTTTGCGATCGTTGTACAGGGCTGCCAGGTTGTTGAGAGACTGAGAGATATCCATGTGATGTGGACCCAAGACACTCTCGCGCATCTCCAGGGAACGTTTGAAGAATGACTCAGCATTTCTAAATAAATTGCATGAAATGCACAAGAATTACAATTATATCAAGTTATAAGTAACCAAAATATTTTCTTTCTTTCTTTAAATATTCAGTGTCACTTTTATGCCATCGAGGGCTATAGGGCAAATAGTTAACCTAACCACTCTTTCCTGGGATCCTGGAAGGTTAACCAGGACTCCAGTACATCTATTACAATCCCTGGATTGACAAACGTGCTACTGACTGAGCTAACAAATCCCAGCATAACCAAACTGTAAGAGAGTTGCAAGTTATTTTGCTTCACTGCAATAAATGTAATTCAAAGACCATATGTATCAAAAGAACACAGCGCAATTAGTTTTAATTACTGGCCATTTTAATGCTGTTGGTTCATTTGTAACCAGAACAGTTTCATACAATACATGAATGTGGATATATCCACCATCTTTCCAAAAGAAAGTAGCAAATTTGTCTAACTTCAAATCTTTGGGACAAACTTGACCTACCACTACGTGGTGTGTGGTACATGTAAGTGGCAGGGAATAACAAGAGTTGTCAGAAGACCAACGAAGCTTGCCTCTGGGTGTGTAAGTCCAAAAAGGGCCATAACTGTGCCAAAATGCAATCCAGAGTTATGGTTTTTGTCTGTGTGTGTTCACATCCAATTAGTGGTTGCATAGATATCTTAAACTTAAACGCAAAAGTTTAACCTGGTTGTCTACAGATGACGCTGATGACGAAAACGCTGGGGTCATGACAATAGCTCTCCTTGGACTTCGTCCTGGCGAGCTAAAAATAGAGCAAGTCCAAGGTCTGGGACCATTGCTTTTCGCTGTCTGACCCTTGTAATTTTACTTGAGCTAGTTACCTTTTTTATTCTTCACCAACTGTACAAGCAGTAGACCCATTTCTGAATCTCCATTGATGAATCCATTGATCAAGTTAAGCAGTGACCAAATGGAAAATTTAAAAAATTTATCTAATGCAACAAATGTACGCTGCGGTCAGAGCTGGTAAACTATTCCCTCAATTTGAATGTGCACAGAGCAGTTGAAAATTAAAAGTAAATTTTGGTAAAAATTATATTATGGTTGTACTAGCTTTGTTGATGTTAATCAACGGTCTTTAGGCTGATGGAACCTAACAACAGGAGTTGTCAGAAGACAAAGGTCTCTAGGCTGATGGAACCTAACAACAGGAGTTGTCAGAAGACAACAAAGCTCGCCGATGGGATAGAACTCACCACCCATGCAAAGATTGAAATTGGAGGCAAACACCAAAACTTAAACGCAACTAAACGCAAAAGTTTAACCTGGGTGTCTACAAACAAAAAATTAAGTCCAAAAGGGCCATAACTTTACCAAAATGCAATCCTGAGTTATGGTTCTTGTCTCTGTGTGTTCCATTTGTGATGGTGAACACACATGCGAAGTTTCATTCATATCCAATGAGTGGTTGCATAGATATCTTACCTGATAAAACACTATAACCTGAAAAATTAAGTCGAAAAAGGGCCATTACTCTGCCAAAATGCAACCCAAAGTTATGGTTCTTGTCTCTTTGTGTTCCACTGATGATGCTGAACACACATGCAAAGTTTCATTCACATCCAATGAGTGGTTGCAAAAATAAAACTTAAACTTAAACGCGACTAAACGCAAAAGTTTTAACTGGGTGTCTAAGTCCAAAAACGGCCATAACTGTGCCAAAAGGCAATCCAGCATTATGGTTCTTGCCTGTGTTTGTTCCATTGATATGGTAAACACACATGCGAAGTTTCATTCACATCCAATGAGTGGTTGCATAGATATCTTAAACTTAAAAGTTTAAATTGGGTGTCTACAGACGACGCCGACAACGCCGGGGTCATGGCAATAGATCTCCTTGGACTTCATCCCGGCGAGCTAAAATTGAAATACACAATGCAAATTTTATTAGTAAAGTTCAAACCTTTCTCAAATTCCTGCAGACCTCTCTCAGGTCCAGGACCTGCCAGTAAAACCACTATTTTAATTTCTATATATAAATATAAACAATGCCTTTAATTAAACAAACTAGGAACTTACTCAAAGTCATTCTGCAGGTAATGTAATACTCCCAGTTCATTCAGGGTTCGTGCAAGGTCAGCAGAATCTGGGCCCATACACAGCTCCTCCAGCTGCAAGGTTCGCTTACGCAGAGGTTCCATACCCTGTACTCGTGGCTGAAAAAAAGAAAAATTACACAATTTAACAGATTTTTAACAGCGTACATGAAACACAATTGGACAAAAGTAGTTGAGATTATAAAGAACCACAAGCTCCCTTGCTGCATCCATTTTCCTTTTTATCTACACTGTATTGTAGAGATTAAACTAATCTGTCAGTTATTATCACATTATTTATGGTGCAGGATTGTAACAAACCCATGACATATTTTTTATATAAACCTTATATAATATGGGTGACCTTGATTCAAGACTGGTTCCAGTAAAACTGTATAATTTATATGGTTTAATTGATATAGATTATATCAAAGATAAATAAACAGTCAAAACTTAGTTAAAATTTTAAGTATTTACCGGTAAGTAAAATGTTGGTGAAACAGACGCCTGCACCATTATGGAAGGAATTACGGACTGGACAAGCCGTTGGCCACAGACGGACATGGTGAATCCTTATTCTTATTAAGTGTATTATTGTAGGCTTACCTTAATCAAATCTAAAGTCTGTTCCTTCATGCAGCAGTAAAATAAAGTAAGAAAAGAGAATTTCAAGTAACAATGATATCATTAAATGAATCTGTGTACAAGTACCATCTGACAAAGTGGAAAACAGTGCAGGAAGTGTTCAGATTGCTCATTACGAGCAATCTGAACTCTTTCTGCACTGTTTTGAAAGGCCTTCTGTGATTGGTGCTGGAAAACGCGTATCTATGGATTCTTCCATAAACTTTTTTATCACATGAAGTATAAATAGATTTTTCTATCAAATATTCTTTATTTTAATTGTGGACACAAATTTAGCTTTAAAAATGAAATTATTTTTCATTTAAACATACATGTATTGCAGATAAATGTTAAATGTTAACATTGTGTATACCGTTGCTGATCTTGGTGTTCTGTTACCCCGTCTGATTGACATGGCTTTCTTCTTGAGGGGTTCTGCCTGGTCATGTCTGAAAAATAAACAATTAATGTACATGCATTGTGTTTGTTTGTTTGTTTGCTTGCTTGCTTTTTGCTTGTTTGTATATTTCACCGACCCGGTATTTAATGGCATGGTGGTCAGCACACTTTATCCTTGTTCCCAAGATTTGCTTCACAGTTTACCAGTATTAGACACACGTTATCTCTGCACTTCACTGATTACTTGAAGAGGTCAGAGGCTCATGGCCGAAGAGTTCATTATCAATCAATACAGATACTGTGGCAGGGTGGAGATTCAAACTCACAACCCCTGGACGAAGTCAGACTTGACAAACTGAGCTAGATGGGTCCTGTGTTTGTGGTAAACAGCTGTCTGTGTTGCGAAATCATATTTTTACTTACATGTATATCTGCTTATTTTTTTTATTAATGTGTGATTAATGAATAAATTTTATTTGTCAAATGGCAATGAGTACTCTGGCATGTAATGAGTACTCTGGCATGGGCATGCAATGAGTACTCTGGCATGCAATGAGTACTCTGGCATGTAATGAGTACTCTGGCATGTAATGAGTACTCTGGCATGGGCATGCAATGAGTACTCTGGCATGAAATGAGTACTCTGGCATGGGCATTCAATGAGTACTCTGGCATGTAATGAGTACTCTGGCATGTAATGAGTACTCTGACATGTAACGAGTACTCTGGCATGTAATGAGTACTCTGGCATGTAATGAGTACTCTGGCATGTAATGAATACTTTGGCAAGTAATGAGTACTCTGGCATGTAATGAGTACTCTGGCATGTACATTGTTCCATGTGAAAGTAAGTGAACCCAACAGGGTTCATGTGATCTTTACTTACTTCAAAATACATCATACTGTATTTACCCTATGTATTGGGACAATAATTTTTTTTTTTTTTAAAATACGATACTTTAGACAATGCAGACATGCTAAAATTATTATATTTAACCTATGTATTGGGCCAAAATTACCATTTACCCTATTTGAATGTTTAACAAATAAAATTCATTCCTTATATTTTAACTCAATGGTAAATGTACTATACTTCTGAGTGATGTGATAAAAAGAATCTTACGTTCATGCTCATTTATTATTGAATTTATTAAACTCATTGAGAAAAATGATATAACCCTTGGCAGTGCCTCACATAATGCATATTAGCCAATTTGTTTAATAAATTCAATAATAAATGAGCATTCATGTAAGATCCTCTATTAATGCATCCAGTTCATACCAACCTGTCTAATATATCAATTATTTCCAGTACGTTAAATATAGAGTTTGAAGACAGAATACAGACTTTACCTTATCTGAGAAACATTGCCCAAAGCTATGTGTACGGCCATGAGATATGCAGACAACTTTATTGCTGGGTAGGAAAAGAGAGCAAACAAACATTTCATGGCAAACTAAAAGGAAAGAAAAACTACACAAAACTATGCCCTACTTTTCTTGTTTCTGGTACAGCATCGCCAACGCATCATATTCTTTTGCAACAAGAAAGTGGTCGCTCCCAAATGCATTTTCGTATATTTCCAGTGCCTGCCTATACAGTGCTTCCGCTGTCGAAAACTTACTCCAGTGGGCGTGCAGGCCGGCCAGTTGGTGAAGGGAGTGGGCAACCATCGGATGATCAGGGTCCAAGGCAGTTTCACGGACCTCAAGGGCCCTTTGAAGGGCTGTTAAAGCCTGAAATAATACAGCAGGTGGATCAATATCATAAAGTATTTAGAGCTGGGGCAGGTTAGCTCAGTTGGTAGCATGCCTAACAATCAGTCCCGGAGTTGTGAGTTTAAATCATGTCTCAGCCACAGTCTCTGTGACTGATATTCCAGATTGCATCTCATGGTCATTCATCTCTCACCGCTGATTCAAGTGTGAGTTACTTGCGGTTATGAAACTTTCTCATTTGAACCAGAATTAAGAGACAATAGTAATGCAATGTCGTATATCAATCATCACAGGGACTGGCCAGTCAGGGATTCGAACTTACGACCCCTGCACTGATAGTCAGACATGCTGCAGAATGATGTACGCTATAACCGGGCCTGGCTAAGATCATTAGAATAAAAATACCATGCTCTACAAAACATCTCAACCTGAGTTGAAATTTTAGAACTATAATTTAAAGATTTGCATTATGAAATGTTCAAAATACAAAACTCACCATTATAAGTGACAGTGTTTTATATGGCAAAGTGTTGAGGTCCATATGCAAGTTTATGGACTTTCCTGTCGATAAATTTGAATTTGGACCAAAATACCAAATATAATTTGGTATATTATATTGAATTTATTCAAACACAATAAGTAACAGATTAAAACACATTAAAACATAATAAACCCTTTAGATGTGCTTGCATAATGAAATACATGTACTTACACATTTTGTATATTGGACCAGATGACGTCAAACCCGGTATTATTTTGGACCAGATGACGTCATACCTGGTATTATATTTTATGACATCATACCCGGTATTATATTGGACCAGATGACGTCAGACCTGGTATTATATTGGACCAGATGATGTCAGGCCCAGTATTATATTGGACCAGATGAAGTCATACCCAGTATTATATGGGACCAGATGACATCATACCTGGTATTATATTGGACCAGATGACGTCAGACTGGTATTATATTGGACCAGATGACGTCATACCCAGTATTATATTGGACCAGATGAAGTCATACCCGGTATTATATTGGACCGGATGACGTCATACCAGGTATTATATTGAACCAGATGACATCATACCCAGTATTATATTGAACCAGATGACGTCATACCCAGTATTATATTGGACCAGATGAAGTCATACCCGGTATTATATTGGACCAGATGACATCATACCCAGTATTATATTGAACCAGATGACGTCATACCCAGCATTATATTGGACCAGATGACATCAGACCCGGTATTATATTGTATCAGATGACGTCATACCCGGTATTATATTGGACCAGATGACGTCTGACCCAGTATTATATTGAACCAGATGACATCATACCCAGTATTATATTGGCCCAGATGACGTCATACCCAGTATTATATTGGACCAGATGATGTCCTACCTAGTATTATATTGGACCAGATGACGTCATACCCGGTATAATATTAGACCAGATGATGTCAGACCTGGTATTATATTGGACCAGATGACATCATACTCGGTATTATATTGAACCAGATGATGTCAGACCCAGTATTATATTGGACCAAATGACATCATACCTGGTATTATATTGGACCAGATGACGTCATACCTGGTATTATATTGGACCAGATGATGTCATACCTGGTATTATATTGGACCATATGACATTATACCTGGTATTATATTGGACCAGATGATATCATACCCGGTATTATACAGGACCAGATTACGTCAGACCCGGTATTATATTAGACCAGATGACGTCAGACCCGGTATTATATTGGACTAGGACCAGTCCTAATATACTGGCCGGTCATTTTGAACAAAGCAGGAAATGAATGTGAAAATAAGGTATATTACTATAATTGAAATTTGATACTCAAGTTGAGACGTTTGGTGAAAACAGGGCCATGTTCTTTTACCTGGTTTAGCTGGCTGAAGTCCTTGAGGAATCTGCCAAGTGTTTCATACAGATCTGCTATTTGAGGTAGAGTGACTTGACCATTGTATTCACTGACAGCTGAAACATAAAGCAATATATGAAACTCAATAAAAAGTGTAATTTATTGTTACCGAAAAAAATTATCTTCGAGTTTAATTCAGAATTTGTCACTTTCATTAATTTGTGTTAACAAGTGTGAACATCATCAACACAAATGCATGCTATAATTTTATGGCACATTGACACAACTTAATGCAAAAGCAATGCATTCAGCTAATTCCACCAAGGCATTACCGGTGCAATGCCTGAGTCCGATCACAATCTGAGTGTCAGATACAGTCTAACCTGTATCAAGCAGCCACCCAAGGGAAATTACCAAACTGGCTGCTTAACACAGGTGGCTGATTAATAGAAGGACCATATATTTACTGAGAAAGCTGAAGTCATGATGTTTATTGTGACAGACAAAAAGTGATCACACATGTATGGTACATGTACACGTAACATGCCTGTAAGTTGTATGGAAATACATGTATGTACTGGGGGTAAATGAGAAAATCCAAAGGAAGAAAATATTTGAACTGACAGTATTTTATATAGAAGTACATATAAATAAATAATTTAATATGTTATTTAATTAAAAAAATATTATGTTTCAATTTACATTAAAAAACCCATATAAATTTTTCATCGACACCTTTTCCAAAAATTCAGACATTTAACCACTCTTACACTCAAACACTTTCTTTTTGCAGCAGATATTGTGAACGATATGCATCGAGTCAATCGTATTATGATATGAAAAAATAATGTTTTTCCATTGCATTCGCACCCGCTTTCATAGCCGATAAAGTTTATTTTAATTATAATTTAAACATTCAGACCAATTGCAATTGTCTATTTGATCTTACCCAGTTCGATAACTGTGTGTAAACACCTCAGTGAAATTTGCTTCCAATGTCTTTACACGCGACATAAACCTAAATAAAACTACCGTAAATACAAACGCTTAAACAGTCATGTACCCAGCCTAGGTAACAGTTTCGCTAACAAATTAATGTCATAAATCTCCCTATTCTATCTGCTTATTAGACCGTATATACATACACTCACTCTGGGTAAAGTGGTGTGTTTTTGTAACAGAAGCAGAAGCGTTTATTGATCACGGGATTATACAATATGATTGGAATAGCGGCCAGCCAGAAGATGTGACTGCTAAGTGATAAGGGTCAGCCGCTACATCTGACCGCTTACACCTGGCCTCTTACGGACATTGTTTTGGATGAAATAGACTGGACACGTTAAAGAGGTGACTGTTTAATACATGTCCTTTATATAGGCAATTTATACAGGGGGATTTTGAAGTGGCCACTTAACACAGGTGACCGCTTATAAGAGGTGGCCACAAGAACAAGTAAGACTGTATTTTGCAAAAAATTGTTTTACCACTTTACCAGGGTTCACTAAAAATGTGGTCATGCTAGTCTGATTAAGTAAATTGATATTGATTCACAAATGAATAAACTTTATGTTTGATTATGATTTATAACTGTAACCTTTTGGATTTCAGGACATTTTAAACTTAAACTGTATTTAATCTGTAACTAAAACAGGGAGGGACATTTCTATTTTTCCTCAGTATATATGAGACATTTAACTTAACCAATACGATTTATATGTAACCTACTAACAGTCAAACCTGTCTTAAGCAGCCAGTCAAGGGAAGGAGCATAAGTTGCCTTTTAAAACAGGTAATTGCTTAATACAAATTAATATGCTCTGAAAGCACAGAAATGGAAAATAGCAAATGTGGCTGCTTAATACAAGTGGTTGCTTAACAGAGGTGACTACTTACACAGGTTTCACTGCACAATGTCAATTTATTCAATTTAGAGTTCAAATGATGTGACAGCTGGGAAGGTTACATGTTAAGAAAATAAAATTGAAAAGTCAAAATTATGTTGTTAAGTATAACTCAAGTATCTTTAGGAATATAGGCCCAGGTCAATGTTCAATTACCCTGATGCGAGAGCAACTTTTGCTTCACCAAATGGCTACGTGATGTTGTTTGTCCAAGTAAAAACAATTTAGTGTTAACTAAGAGACCATTAGTTTGTCCAAGTGAATACAATGTAGTGTTTACTTAGATACCATTAGTTTGTCCAAGTAAATACAATGTAGTGTTAACTTAGAGACCTTTAGTATGTCCAAGTACAATGTAGTGTTAACTTAGATACCATTAGTTTGTCCAAGTAAATACAATGTAGTGTTAACTTAGAGACCTTTAGTATGTCCAAGTACAATGTAGTGTTAACTTAGATACCATTAGTTTATCCAAGTACAATGTAGTGTTAACTTAGATACCATTAGTTTGTCCAAGTAAATACAATGTAGTGTTAACTTAGAGACCGTTAGTTTGTCCAAGTACAATGTAGTGTTAACTTAGAGACCGTTAGTTTGTCCAAGTACAATGTAGTGTTAACTTAGAGACCGTTAGTTTGTCCAAGTACAATGTAGTGTTAACTTAGAGATCGTTAGTTTGTCCAAGTAAATACAATGTAGTGTTAACTTAGAGACTGTTAGTTTGTCCAAGTAAATACAATGTAGTGTTAACTTAGAGACCATTAGTTTGTCCAAGTACAATGTAGTGTTAACTTAGAGACCGTTAGTTTGTCCAAGTACAATGTTGTGTTAACTTAGAGACCGTTAGTTTGTCCAAGTACAATGTAGTGTTAACTTAGAAATCGTTAGTTTGTCCAAGTAAATACAATGTAGTGTTAACTTAGAGACCGTTAGTTTGTCCAAGTACAATGTTGTGTTAACTTAGAGACCGTTAGTTTGTCCAAGTACAATGTAGTGTTAACTTAGAAATCGTTAGTTTGTCCAAGTTAATACAATGTAGTGTTAACTTAGAGATCGTTAGTTTGTCCAAGTAAATACAATGTAGTGTTAACTTAGAGACCGTTAGTTTGTCCAAGTACAATGTTGTGTTAACTTAGAGACCGTTAGTTTGTCCAAGTACAATGTAGTGTTAACTTAGAGACCGTTAGTTTGTCCAAGTACAATGTAGTGTTAACTTAGAGACCGTTAGTTTGTCCAAGTAAATACAATGTAGTGTTAACTTAGAGACCGTTAGTTTGTCCAAGTAAATACAATGTAGTGTTAACTTAGAGACCGTTAGTTTGTCCAAGTAAATACAATGTAGTGTTAACTTAGAGACCGTTAGTTTGTCCAAGTAAATACAATGTAGTGTTAACTTAGAGACCGTTAGTTTGTCCAAGTACAATGTTGTGTTAACTTAGAGACCGTTAGTTTGTCCAAGTACAATGTAGTGTTAACTTAGAGACCGTTAGTTTGTCCAAGTACAATGTAGTGTTAACTTAGAGACCGTTAGTTTGTCCAAGTAAATACAATGTAGTGTTAACTTAGAGACCGTTAGTTTGTCCAAGTAAATACAATGTAGTGTTAACTTAGAGACCGTTAGTTTGTCCAAGTAAATACAATGTAGTGTTAACTTAGAGATCGTTAGTTTGTCCAAATAAATACAATGTAGTGTTTACTTAGATACCATTAGTTTGTCTGAGTAAATAAAATGTAGTGTTAACTTAGAGACCTTTAGTTTGTCCAAGTACAATGTAGTGTTAACTTAGAGATCGTTAGTTTGTCCAAGTAAATACAATGTAGTGTTAACTTAGAGACTGTTAGTTTGTCCAAGTAAATACAATGTAGTGTTAACTTAGAGACCGTTAGTTTGTCCAAGTACAATGTTGTGTTAACTTAGAGACCGTTAGTTTGTCCAAGTACAATGTAGTGTTAACTTAGAGACCGTTAGTTTGTCCAAGTAAATACAATGTAGTGTTAACTTAGAGACCGTTAGTTTGTCCTAGTAAATACAATGTAGTGTTAACTTAGAGACCGTTAGTTTGTCCAAGTAAATACAATGTAGTGTTAACTTAGAGACCGTTAGTTTGTATAAATAAATACAATGTAGTGTTTACTTAGATACCATTAGTTTGTCCGAGTAAATAAAATGTAGTGTTAACTTAGAGATCGTTAGTTTGTCCAAGTAAATACAATGTACATGTAGTGTTAACTTAGAGACCGTTAGTTTGTCCAAGTAAATACAATGTAGTGTTAACTTAGAGACCGTTAGTTTGTCCAAGTACAATGTAGTGTTATCTTAGAGACCGTTAGTTTGTCCAAGTACAATGTAGTGTTAACTTAGAGACTGTTAGTTTGTCCAAGTAAATACAATGTAGTGTTAACTTAGAGACCGTTAGTTTGTCCAAGTAAATACAATGTAGTGTTTACTTAGAGATCGTCAACTTGTCTAAGGAAAATGGTGGCCCTGAAAACAATATTGATCCCTGATTGGATTATCTTTATTTTTGTTTGATTGACAAAACGCGTCGGGTCAATTACAAAGTCTGACAGTGTAATACAGGTTTATTTAAAGACTTACAATCTTCCATGTGTTTGGTGGCAGCTATGTACATTTGAGCCATACTGCTCTTGTCCACGCCAATGAAGTTCCAGTAACTGAGCAACTCCCGGCATCTCCCTCTGTAATCAGTTATAGTTTAGTTTTATTAACTTAGCAACTCCCTGCACCACAATATGCAAAATAAGCATTTGAATTACAGTTTCAGTAACTTATCAGTTCCCTGCACCTTTCCCATTTACAATAACCAATTATATTTCAGTTTCAGTAATCTAGCAACTCCCTGCATGAACCTCTTTACAATAACCAATTATATTTCAGATTGAATAACTTTGCAACTCCCTGCTACACTTCTTTTTACGATAACCAACTATATTTCAGTTTCAGTAATCTAGCAACTCCCTCCATGGACCTCTTTTACAATAACCAATTACATTTCAGATAGAAAAACTCAGCAACTCCCTGCAAGGAACTCTTTTATAGTAACCAATTATATTACAGTTTCAGTAACTTATCAGTTTCCTGCACCTTCCCCATTTACAATAACCAATTATATTTCAGTTTCAGTAATCTAGCAACTCCCTGCATGAACCTCTTTACAATAACCAATTATATTTCAGATTGAATAACTTTGCAACTCCCTGCTACACTTCTTTTACGATAATCAATTATATTTCAGTTTCAGTAATCTAGCAACTCCCTCCATGGACCTCTTTTACAATAACCAATTACATTTCAGATTGAAAAACTCAGCAACTCCCTGCAAGGAACTCTTTTATAGTAACCAATTATATTACAGTTTCAGTAACTTATCAGTTTCCTGCACCTTCCCCATTTACAATAACCAATTATATTTCAGTTTCAGTAATCTAGCAACTCCCTGCATGGAAACCTTTTACAATAACCAATTATATTTTGGATTGAATAACTCAGCAACTCCCTGCATGAAAAGCTTTTACAATAACCAATTACATTTCAGATTGAATAACTTAGCAACTTCCTGTATGGACCTCTTTTACGATAAACAATTATATTTTAGTTTCAGTAATCTAGCAACTCCCTGCACAGACCTCATTTACAATAAACAATTACATTTCAGATTGAATAACTCAGCAACTCCAGCAGGGACCTCTTTTATAATAACCAATTATGTTTCAGATTGAATAATTTAGCAACTCCCTGCATGGAAATCTTTTACACTAAACAATTACATTTCAGATTGAATAACAGCAACTCCCTGCATGGACCTCTTTTACGATAAACAATTATATTTTAGTTTCAGTAATCTAGCAACTCCCTGCACAGACCTCATTTACAATAAACAATTACATTTCAGATTGAATAACTCAGCAACTCCAGCAGGGACCTCTTTTATAATAACCAATTATGTTTCAGATTGAATAATTTAGCAACTCCCTGCATGGAAATCTTTTACACTAAACAATTACATTTCAGATTGAATAACAGCAACTCCCTGCATGGACCTCTTTTATGATAAACAATTATATTTCAGTTTCAGTAATCTAGCAACTCCCTGCACAGACCTCTTTTACAATAAACAATTACATTTCAGATTGAATACCTCAGCAACTCCCTGCACGGACCTCTTTTACGATAACCAATTATATTTCAGTTTCCCCATCACCACCCTCTGTAGCAGAGGATCAAATCCACACAGACTTATTTTTAGAGATAATAAAGAGACATCTTGGGTGTCTGGTACCTTGCATACATCTTCTGGAAGACTGACATATTCAGTATACAGTTTTTGAGAGAGTCTTTATCCCCGACCTGACACAGTTGCCATGGTAACTCCTCTGACACCCGACACGAAACTTGGACAGCACTGAAAAATAGTCGAGTCATTGATAGTAACAACATTATGTATTTTGATAATAAGTTTATACCTTTTCCAGACAAATTTTGAAATACCTGCACAATTATTCACATAAAAACTAAGTAAACTTATATGCACTGGATGCACATTAAGATTAGTTTTCTTACTGCCCATAATCACCGTCATCTACTCCAACAAACATGCAGGTGATCTTGAATTTAGACTGGCGCCAGTAAAATTGTGTATAGTTTTACAGACATTGATTAAAGAATATTGAAGTAACCAGTCCAAATAATTGGACTTCATTTGGATGAAAATTAAAATATTATGAATAATTGTTGGTGCACATTTACGATAATTTTTGTCGTTAAGTTTTTCTGTGAAACGCATTCCAGATCTCTACAGTGTTTGATTTGGATGCACGGCCATTCAGACTGCATTCCCGTTTTGATCAAGCCTTGTGGATTAAATTACAGAAACACAGTCTAGATTGACACCATTGCTATTTGACATCATTTTGATATTCCTTTGTAACCTTATTTTGTTTGACGATTTAGCTTCATTTTATGCCACTGAGTACTAACAGATGATAAGTTAATCTAACCACTTTTCCTGGGATCCTAGTAGATTAACCAGTACTCAAGCACACCCCATCTCTGCAAGTAACTTTCCCACTTGAATCAGCAGTAAGAGATGAATTGACAATGAGATGCAATGCCATATTTCAATCATCATGTAGCCAGACAGGGATTCAAACTCGTGATCTCTATAGTGATAGACATGCTAGTTATTGAGCCAACAGCACAGAATTCTTTGTAAATTATACACAACAGGTGTCATAAATGGCAGTTCAGTGTGTTGTCAGGTTATATATAGCACAGTTTAAAGATCATTTACCTGTCACTGCCAAGGTCGTGGGTCCAAAAACTTATATAAGAAAACTTAAGCAAGAAAGTTTTTGGACTGAGCAGGGCTCTAAACCCCAACCTCAGCTGTGAGAAGTGTTGTTTTGAACTTATTTATTTTACTTTGATTGTGAAACTTAGACAAATCACGCTCGAAGTCTTCCTGGGTAACACCAGTACAAAGCATATGCGGAAAAAGTGCCTTGCTCAAGGACACCACATATAGCCGTAGCGGAGGATCGACCCACGATCCTCCGATCATGGGTTCGGTGCTCTACCACTGGACCACGCGCTCCACCAGAGAAGTGTTATTAGACAGAAGGGTGTTAGACCACATTGTGAGAAGTGTTATTAGACAGAAGGGTGTATGACCACATTGTGAGAAGTGTTATTAGACAGAATGGTGTTAGACCACATTGTGAGAAGTGTTATTAGACAGAAAGGTGTTAGACCACATTGTGAGAAGTGTTATTAGACAGAAGGGTGTTAGACCACATTGTGAGAAGTGTTATTAGACAGAAGGGTGTTAGACCACATTGTGAGAAGTGTTATTAGACAGAAGGGTGTTAGACCACATTGTGAGAAGTGTTATTAGACAGAAGGGTGTTAGACCACATTGTGAGAAGTGTTATTAGACAGAAGGGTGTTAGACCACATTGTGAGAAGTGTTATTAGACAGAAAGGTGTTAGACCACATTGTGAGAAGTGTTATTAGACAGAAGGGTGTTAGACCACATTGTGAGAAGTGTTATTAGACAGAAAGGTGTTAGACCACATTGTGAGAAGTGTTATTAGACAGAAGGGTATTAGACCACATTGTGAGAAGTGTTATTAGACAGAAAGGTGTTAGACCACATTGTGAGAAGTGTTATTAGACAAAAGGGTGTTAGACCACATTGTGAGAAGTGTTATTAGACAGAAAGGTGTTAGACCACATTGTGAGAAGTGTTATTAGACAGAAGGGTGTTAGACCACATTGTGAGAAGTGTTATTAGACAGAAAGGTGTTAGACCACATTGTGAGAAGTGTTATTAGACAGAAAGGTGTTAGACCACATTGTGAGAAGTGTTATTAGACAGAAGGGTGTTAGACCACATTGTGAGAAGTGTTATTAGACAGAAGGGTGTTAGACCACATTGTGAGAAGTGTTATTAGACAGAAGGGTGTTAGACCACATTGTGAGAAGTGTTATTAGACAGAAGGGTGTTAGACCACATTGTGAGAAGTGTTATTAGACAGAAGGGTGTTAGACCACATTGTGAGAAGTGTTATTAGACAGAAAGGTGTTAGACCACATTGTGAGAAGTGTTATTAGACAGAAGGGTGTTAGACCACATTGTGAGAAGTGTTATTAGACAGAAAGGTGTTAGACCACATTGTGAGAAGTGTTATTAGACAGAAGGGTATTAGACCACATTGTGAGAAGTGTTATTAGACAGAAGGGTGTTAGACCACATTGTGAGAAGTGTTATTAGACAGAAGGGTGTTAGACCACATTGTGAGAAGTGTTATTAGACAGAAGGGTGTTAGACCACATTGTGAGAAGTGTTATTAGACAGAAGGGTGTTAGACCACATTGTGAGAAGTGTTATTAGACAGAAAGGTGTTAGACCACATTGTGAGAAGTGTTATTAGACAGAAGGGTGTTAGACCACATTGTGAGAAGTGTTATTAGACAGAAAGGTGTTAGACCACATTGTGAGAAGTGTTATTAGACAGAAGGGTATTAGACCACATTGTGAGAAGTGTTATTAGACAGAAGGGTGTTAGACCACATTGTGAGAAGTGTTATTAGACAGAAGGGTGTTAGACCACATTGTGAGAAGTGTTATTAGACAGAAAGGTGTTAGACCACATTGTGAGAAGTGTTATTAGACAGAAGGGTGTTAGACCACATGGAGGAACTCTATCTAAATTGTATACATATAATAAATTCTTCTTCTTCCATATCACTTGTGTTTTTGTATGTTTTTTTAAACAAATATCTTGATTAACCAGATTCTGAAAATAGTGTAACATCTAACCAAAATGTACATTTTACAAACATGTGAATTTTATTTTGACTCTAGAGCATTGAAATGTCAGATATTTGTATCTGATGTGTGAGAAAGCTAATTGCCTACCTGATTTGTGATTCAAAATATTGCACCAAATCTTCCCTTATCTGTGAGATCACTTTTGTTTCATCTTTCCCGAAAGAGAAGTCATGGACAGCTTTATGCACCTATAAGATACAAAGACATATATTCATTTATTCATGTTTCATCATACATGTACAATATATATTGAACAACAGAGAACAAAGTACATTTACATGAAATAACACATGTCATTCTAAAAAGAATTATAGGAGACAATATACATACAATTCATAAAATATTTCTTCTAAAGACATATAATTACTACAATTTATATACATTTTGTTTAAATAAAAGTTGAAAACCCATTGCTTACCTTGACTTCTGTCTAAAAGGTACTTAAAATAAAATAATAAAAAAATTGACAAGCAAGGTACTAATGCACATTTTAAGGATAGACAAACATTATGCTCCATAGTCCGTATTTATATACAAACTGGCTTATGTTTCACCAATATATTTAAATATATACTTCAAACATTGAAACAAAGAAAAGCATTCAAATGATCGAGATTTTAGACTGGTTCTAGAACAACTGCATTTGGTTATAATGATATTAATTAAAGAATATTAAAGTAACCAGCCAAAATAAAGTTTTTAAGTATGTAAGAAAATGTTGGTGAAGCAGGACATTGGAATATATAAATAACGAGTACAAGATTTAACAGAATAATATCCGGATATTGGTACATATAAATAACGAGTACAAGATTTAACAGAATAATATCAGGACATTGGTACATATAAATAACTAGTACAAGATTTAACAGAATAATATCAGGACATTGGTACATATAAATAACGAGTACAACATTTAACAGAATAATATCAGGACATTGGAACATATAAATAACGAGTACAAGATTTAACAGAATAATATCAGGACATTGGTACATATAAATAACGAGTACAAGATTTAACAGAATAATATCAGGACATTGGTACATATAAATAACTAGTACAAGATTTAACAGAATAATATCAGGACATTGGTACATATAAATAACTAGTACAAGATTTAACAGAATAATATCAGGACATTGGTACATATAAATAACTAGTACAAGATTTAACAGAATAATATCAGGACATTGGTACATATAAATAACTAGTACAAGATTTAACAGAATAATATCAGGACATTGGTACATATAAATAACTAGTACAAGGTTTAACAGAATAATATTAGGACATTGGTACATATAAATAACTAGTACAAGATTTAACAGAATAAAATCAGGACATTGGAACATATAAATAACTAGAGCTATCACTGAAGGTGATGAATACCCCCGAACGCCGCCATGACAGAAAATGGTTTACCATTGTATGAAGTTTTATTAAATTATATCCAATAGTTTTAAAGTTATGCTCCAGACAAGGGAAATATATCAAAGGGCAATAACTCTGTAATTAGCAAGAATAGAGTTATGTTTCTTGTACACTGCACTTCCTCTCATTATATTCTACCATTGTATGAAGCTTGATGAAATTCCATCCGGTACTTTTCAAGTTATGCTCCGGACAAGGGAAATATATCAAAGGGCAATAACTCTGTAATTAGCAAGAATAGAGTTATGTTTCCTGTACACTGCACTTCCTCTCATTATATTCTACCATTGTATGAAGTTTGATGAAATTCCATCCAGTACTTTTAAAGTAATGCTCTGGACAAGGGAAATATATCAAAGGGCAATAACTCTATAATTATCAAGAATAGAGTTATGTTTCTTGTACACTGCACTTCCTCTCATTATATTCTACCATTGTATGAAGTTTGATGAAATTCCATCCAGTACTTTAAAAGTAATGCTCCAGACAAGGGAAATATATCAAAGGGCAATAACTCTGTAATTAGCAAGAATAGAGTTATGTTTCTTGTACACTGCACTTCCTGTCATTATATTCTACCATTGTATGAAGTTTGATGAAATTCCATCCAGTACTTTAAAAGTAAAGCTCCGGACAACGGAAATATATCAAAGGGCAATAACTCTGTAATAAGCAAGAACAGAGTTATGTTTCCTGTACACTGCACTTCCTCTCATTATATTCTACCATTGTATGAAGCTTGATGAAATTCCATCCAGTACTTTTCAAGTTATGCTCCGGACAACAAAAATATCAAACGGCATTTACTCTGTAATTAGCAAGAATAGAGTTATGTTTCTTGTACACTGCACTTCCTGTTATTATATTCTACCATTGTATGACGTTTGATGAAATTCCATCCAGTACTTTTCAAGTGATGCTCCGGACAAGGAAAATTGCAACAGACAGACCGACCGACAGACCGACCACAGGGTGACTCCAATATACCCCCTCAAAACTTCGTTTGTCCGGGGTATAACGAGTACAAGATTTAACAGAATAATATCAGGACATTGGTACATATATATAACGAGTACAAGATTTAACAGAATAATATCAGGACATTGGTACATATAAATAATTAGTACAAGATTTAACAGAATAATATCAGGACATTGGAACATATAAATAACGAGTACAAGATTTAACAGAATAATATCATAATCAATGTCAGAACTTCATATATTTTCATTTCTCACAAATAAAATAATAATATTTACTATTTTTCAATATCAAATATTTTAAAATTTTCAAAATGTTTTTTTATTAATGGGAAATACATGTAACACCATTTCTAATATATATAAAACAGGGGATGAAGCTATCTGGTTTAATATAAAACAGGGGATGAAGTTATTTGGTCCAATATAAAACAGGGGATGAAGTTATATGTTCTAAAATAAAACAGGGGATGAAGCTATCTGTTCTAAAATAAAACAGAGAATGTGAGATGAAGCTATCTGGTCCAATATAAAACAGTGGATGAAGTTATCTGGTCCAATATAAAACAGGGGATGAAGTTATCTGTTCCAATATAAAACAGGGAATGAAATTATCTGTTCCAATATAAAACAGGGGATAAAGTTATCTGGTCCAATATAAAACAGGGGATGAAGTTATCCTGTCCAATGTAAAACAGGGGATGAAGTTATCTGTTCCATTATAAAAAGCAGGAGACTGTTATCTGTTCCAATATAAAACAGGGGATGAAGTAATCTATTCCAATATAAAACAGGGGATGAAGTAATCTATTCCAATATAAAACAGGGGATGAAGTAATCTGTTCCAATATAAAACAGGGGATGAAGTTATCCGGTCCAATATAAAAAAAAAGGATGAAGTTGTCTGTTCCAATATAAAACAGGAGATGAAGTTATCTGTTCCAATATAAAACAGGGGATGAAGTTATCTGTTCCAATATAAAACAGGGGATGAAGTTGTCTGTTCCAATATAAAACAGGGGATGAAGTTGTCTGTTCCAATATAAAATAGGGGATGAAGCTATCTGGTCCAATATAAAACAGGGGATATGTTATCTGTTCCAATATAAAACAGGGGATGAAGTTATCTGATCCAATATAAAACAGGGGATGAATTTATCCAGTCCAATTTAAAACAGGGGATGAAGCTATTTGTTCCAATATAAAACAGGAGATGAAGCTATCTGTTCCAATATAAAACAGGGGATGAAGTTATCTGTTCCAATATAAAACAGGGGATGAAGTTATCTGGTCCAATATAAAACAGGGGATGAAGTTATCCAGTCCAATATAAAACAGGGGATGAAGTTATCTGTTCCAATATAAAACAGGAGATGAACGTTCTGGTCCAATATAAAACAGGGGATGAAGTTATTTGTTCCAATATAAAACAGGGGATGAAGTTATATGTTCCAATATAAAACAGGAGATGAAACTATCTGGTCCAATATTAAACAGGGGATGAAGTTATCCTGTCCAATGTAAAACAGGGGATGAAGTTATCTGTTCCATTATAAAAAGCAGGAGACTGTTATCTGTTCCAATATAAAACAGGGGATGAAGTAATCTATTCCAATATAAAACAGGGGATGAAGTAATCTATTCCAATATAAAACAGGGGATGAAGTAATCTGTTCCAATATAAAACAGGGGATGAAGTTATCCGGTCCAATATAAAAAAAAAGGATGAAGTTGTCTGTTCCAATATAAAACAGGAGATGAAGTTATCTGTTCCAATATAAAACAGGGGATGAAGTTATCTGTTCCAATATAAAACAGGGGATGAAGTTGTCTGTTCCAATATAAAACAGGGGATGAAGTTGTCTGTTCCAATATAAAATAGGGGATGAAGCTATCTGGTCCAATATAAAACAGGGGATATGTTATCTGTTCCAATATAAAACAGGGGATGAAGTTATCTGATCCAATATAAAACAGGGGATGAATTTATCCGGTCCAATTTAAAACAGGGGATGAAGCTATTTGTTCCAATATAAAACAGGAGATGAAGCTATCTGTTCCAATATAAAACAGGGGATGAAGTTATCTGTTCCAATATAAAACAGGGGATGAAGTTATCTGGTCCAATATAAAACAGGGGATGAAGTTATCCAGTCCAATATAAAACAGGGGATGAAGTTATCTGTTCCAATATAAAACAGGAGATGAACGTTCTGGTCCAATATAAAACAGGGGATGAAGTTATTTGTTCCAATATAAAACAGGGGATGAAGTTATATGTTCCAATATAAAACAGGAGATGAAACTATCTGGTCCAATATTAAACAGGGATGAAGTTATCTGGTCCAATATAAAACAGGGAATGAAGTTATCTGGCCCAATATAAACAGGGGATGAAGTTATCTGTTCCGATATAAAACAGGGGATGAAGTTATCTGTTGCAATATAAAACAGGGGATGAAGTTATCTGTTCCAATATAAAACAGGGGATGAAGTTATCCGGTCAAATATAAAACAGAGATGAAGCTATCTGGTCCAATATAAAACAGGGGATGAAGTTATCCGGTCCAATATAAAACAGGGGATGAAGTTATCCGGTCAGTTATATTCAGTTATACATATGTTATCATCATTTCTGTGATCTGCAAGGCAGTAAGCAGTACTAAACACACTGTTTCTTTAAAAGTTAATGACTTCTTCCCCACATATTCAGATGTGCAAGACTCATAGTCGTAGAACAATGTTCATCAGATAGACTGTGTCCGAGTCAGGGATTCAACCTCACGTCCCCAGGATTAACAATCAGTCACATTACCGACTGAGATAGACTGGTACCAGGATTTACAATCAGTCACATTACTGACTGAGATAGACTGGTAAAACATCTTCAGACTGAGCCTTAGAACAGCGCCTGACTAAACTGATGATCATAATGCAGAAAATATAAACATAACTGTGAAACATGTTGATGTGATCAACAAACCTGTTCATGAGCAAACATAAGAAGTCCTCCCTGATATTTGAGCACCAATCTTTCAAACATAACATGGCAAAATGGACCAAGAAAGTTCCACGACAGATTTGGTATGAGATCCAGCAGTTCTTTTTCACTTAACCCACTTCGGCTCACATAAAGATATCTCAAAATCTGAAAAAATATAGAATTGCAGGCTTAGGCATAGATGACACTGGTTACAAATCATAGGTCACAGGTCATAGATGGGCAGTACTTTGAAATAAGCACAAAAATTTAAAACATGCCTCATTGGTTATGAAATTTCTTAAAAACAAGAAATGTACCTCTTGACGCAAATGTCCCTGCTATAGATCTGACATCAATTTTTACAGAAAATTAATAAAAAAAAGGGGCCATAACTCCTGTAAAATTTGACCTACATTGACAAATATCAAAATTGACTTATTTTGTAATCATACAACTTTGATATTAATTTAATACATAAACACCTTCTGAATTTATTGATCGGAAACCAATTATATTATATCCTGGATGGTCATGTGAGTATAAAGCAGTTTATAACAGTCCTAATGATGAATACCTACACGTAAATATTTAGAGAAAATAATCTTTTCAGAGACATTTTTAACTACTCGAAGTTAAATTTCACCGGTATTTAACTACCTCTTATGAGCATTCCGACATTGTGATGTAAGTAATTTTGCTGTTTTTATAGTGGCAGTATACTAATTTTGAAATCGAAGTACTTTAACAATTTTAAACACTATTTGCTAGGAATGGTCTTGTTTCATAGAGAATTTTATTCTGTAAAGTAAGAATTTTTATTTGTATTACTCAGATAAATAAAAGAAAAGATAATTGAAAAGGAGATTTCACATGAATCTCAAACAGTTGCTTCTCCTTCTCTATATAATTCCTTGATCAAGTGTATAGTGTGGGTACCAGTCTATGTATAATACAGACAGTTGGGGTTTAATTCCTTGATTAAGTGTATAGTGTGAGTACCAGTCTATGTATAATACAGACAGTTGGGGTTCAATTCCTTGATCAAGTGTATAGTTTGAGTACCAGTCTATGTATAATACAGACAGTTGGGGTTTAATTCCTTGATCAAGTGTATAGTGTGAGTACCAGTCTATGTATAATACAGACAGTTGGGGTTCAATTCCTTGATCAAGTGTATAGTGTGAGTACCAGTCTATGTATAATACAGACAGTTGGGGTTTAATTCCTTGATCAAGTGTATAGTGTGAGTACCAGTCTATGTATAATACAGACAGTTGGGGTTTAATTCCTTGATCAAGTGTATAGTGTGAGTACCAGTCTATGTATAATACAGACAGTTGGGGTTTGATATCAAAATATAAGTTATGCATACCATCCGGGTTAGTCCGCGGTGCTCGTGAGTCTCTATCTCAATCTTGGCCAACTCCAGCACCTTCATATAGAGCCCGACACAGTCCGACGACGTCAGCAGAGCGTCCAGATGTTTACTCACCTTGGCCTCATTCTGACAGCAACTGTAAAACAAGCAGGTGGTAAATACTATAATCCCTTTTGCTGATTTTTATTTTAATGGGGTTTAATGCCATGTTGTACACATTTGAGGCTATATATGACATATCCAGTTTTACAGAATGAATTTTAGCAGAACCAACACTCTTCCTCAAGTAATTTGCAAACTTTCTCAAATAAAGTTTCAACCTTAGCAATGAGAGGTAAGTGATTTTGATATGACACCTTAAACCACTTAGCCTTGGAGGACCATACAATGTATGTCATGCACATACTATAATCCCTTACTCTGGTATTTACATGTACCCAATGTCTTCACCAAACATCAAAGTCTGAGAGTCAGTCTGAGAATCAAGCCTAAACTATGAAAAATCCTGTATACATTATAATTATGGGTATGAAATGCGATTTTCAATCTCATTAAAATCAGATCAACTTTTAATCTTCCATACTCTACGCACAGTAGATCTGACAGCATTGTATTTAAGGTCACCTCAGATTGACCTTCCATGTAATTAATATTCATGACAATTCAGCCAATCAGATTTATTGTTACATTCATAGTTCATTGACATTTACAACATGACGTTGACTGATACATTCTTACAAAGTGCTGTTTCCTGGGCACTGATTCAGCCATAGTGATCTTCCTATGTTGGTGTGTAAATAAAAAATCTTGATATCATCCCTGATTACTATAATTTCTATCTTATAAAAATCATTTACATATAACATAGGCCGTTCGTAATGTTTTTGTCATAACAATTATAATCTCGTGATAATCACACATTATATTGGGATCCCAGCTAAATATAGAATTTTTTTCTGGTTAAAATAGAGTTCTACTTTTGCTTTCATAACCTAGAAAGCAATGCTCTGATTGGCTGGCGGAAAGGTCAATCTGAGGTGACCTTCTATGTGTCATATCCAATGATCGTAGAGAATGGAAGCTTAAAGTTGATCTGATTTTAATGTGATTTTCAAACATTGCATTAAAATTGCTTGTTTCTGCAAACAAAACTTGTAATTTCCTTGTTGAGATACTTACTTAATGGCTCCTTCAAGATAAACATCTACAAATGCACATTCACTTTCTCCCAGCCTTTGGTACTCAAAATTTAACCTTTTTCAAATATATCAATTACAACAAGAAATTCACTATATACATGTATATGCATCAACTGATGCCAAGATCACCTGAATGGAAAATGTCAAAAAATGTTAACAGACACTCACCATCAGACCACTCTATGCACTAATATCTGACGTCAATACAGAAGACAAAACAAATCGAACAGAGATTTAAACTTATTTAAACATTCCAACTTATTTAACATCAACTGCGAAAAAACTCAGAGCTTATATGTGTCCGCTTCCTAGATAGAACTAGTACTGAATGTTACTTTTTGAGAGACATCGCATCCAGCTGGGGATCAAACCAGAAACCTTGTCACAAGCAGCCAATGTTCTATCCACTACACTACCTCTCAACTTCTTCATTTATTCTATACTCACTCTGCTATATGACGAGACAGCACCATCACATACAGAGGTATACACCTGGCCGAGTTTCTGCAGTGAGTCAGCACTTTTGTTTCCCCCTACATTATCTCTTCACTTCTACATTTATTCTATACTCACTCTGCTATATGACGAGACAGCACCATCACATACAGAGGTATACACGTGGCTGAGTTTCTGCAGTGAGTCAGCACTTTTGTATCCCCTTACACTACATGTATCTCTTCATTTCTACATTTATTCTATACTCACTCTGCTATATGACGAGACAGCACCATCACATACAGAGGTATACACGTGGCTGAGTTTCTGCAGTGAGTCAGCACTTTTGTTTCCTCCTCATTATTGAGATTCGCGCCAAGTGTCAAAAGCTCCGCTCGGAGCAGTTCTTTCACATTTTTGTTGCTCAATGGCTCTACCTGGAGAGTAGGCCATGACCTGGAAAATACAGTGTATATTTGTACAATCCATTTAAGTCACATCAGCTTAATTGATACCTCAAAGGTAGACGTGGGAGATATAATAACTCAACATAGAAAAGATATAGAAACTCAACACAGAAGAGATATGAAAATACAGCACAGGGTTTAGAGGGTTCACCTGGAATTGAAAAAAGTGACATCTAGTGCCAATTAATCATGCCAATGGCGATTGGTAATAATTTGGCATTTAATCGGAGCAACTTTAGTGATACAAATGTAGGAGGTATTAAATTATTCAGTAACATCAAGTAAACACCCAACAACATCAACAAACAATAATTACTAGAGGATGTGAATAAACATGTAGTTATACTCAATTTAAATATGTTTTTTTTTCAATCTCTTCCTGTGTTGCGCTTCCATTTCTCGCATGAGTATTATATAGTTACATGTGGACCCCAGCTAGCTCAGACAAAAATGTGTCTGAGTATCAATCACGGTCTCTGTGATGATTTGCCACAAACATTTTTCTACCGTTATGAAACTCCCACATCTGAATATGTGAGGAAGAAGCCAGTGACTTGCAAAGATAAGGTCTTGTACTGGTTAATAACACAATTCAACAGTCTAATCACAAGCGTGCTAAAGTGAGTATTGTTAGCACTTCCACACTGGGATACCATTTAACAAAAATATTGCATTCACAGCCAGTCACATAATATTCAGTTTAACTCAGTTGTGAATCAAACCCATCACCTCCCCCATGTGAGACACTCTGTCACTAGTTTACAAGTATATAATGTACAGTCAGACCTGTGTTTGTGATCACTCTATTAAGCAACCACTATTCCTAAACAGCCACATTTTCAATTTACCACTATAACCAACCTGTATTTAGCAGCCACCTGCCTATGATCATTTTTACTCTTTCCCTTGAGTAGCTGGTTAAGACATACATACAATTTATTTTTAAAATTAAGACAACTCTAAAAGAATCAATAATACAAACAATTAAATATGAGAGTATGACATTACCTCCATGACTGCGGGCAGGTTTCCTCGTGTGCTGACACTATTACACGTGCATCCACTGGTAACGGGTCAAGAAGCCATTTAAGATGTACCTCAGCTTGCTTAAGTGTGGAAGTAAGATATGAAAATTATTTTTTAATTAATATATTGTTCACTTCAATCTCTACATTTTCCAATTATACTGGATGGTTTGTTTGTATGAGGTTTTGTGACTTTTTATCAGTATTTCAGTTACATAATGGCGGTGATCCACTAGGCTCTTAACCAGTACATGACACACCTTATCTCAACAAGTCATTAACTACTTCCCCACATATTCAGAGATGGGAGATTTATAGCCGTAGAACATAGTTAATAGCCAATCATCACATAAACTGTGGCCAGAAAGCTATTCAAACTAAGGCCCCAGTACGCAAAACAAATTAAATCTATTATTTTACTTAAAGTAATAAGATATACACATGTAGTGTTTTCAGTTTCATACTAAAATTAAGTACACTATTTGAGATTAAGTAAAATAACAAATTTAAGGTTTTTCGTAAAACCGGGGCAGGACTCCTGGATTGATGGTCAGAAGTGTTACCGATTAAATTAATCGGTCCAGCGCCATTACACTAATAAATAACTTTAATATGAATCATCAAAGTAAAAAGACGAGATGCTTTTGTAGAACAATACACAAAAAAGTAGCTAAAAATAGTATTTTGTAAATGTTTTAACTTTTAATGTGTGATAATTTTGTATTAGAAGGCAAATTATAAAGGTCCTGCTAGGCCAAGTGATCTAATGACCACTTCTCACCACCAAGGTTGTCGCCGAGGTCCTGGGTTTGAACCCACGTCAAAAAAATTTGTGAGAAAGTTTGCTTGTAACTTGCAGGAAGACTATGGAGATTCTCACATTCATTCTGAGGTTTACCTCCACAAATAAAAATGGATATGCCATAAGTGAGAACATACAGGACACTTATTCAGGGTTTGGGAGTTTGATTTCACCCTGTGCCACACAAACCCACTATCCTTCTGGAAGTAGTATCTTAAATAAAAAATGGATTAAGCCTTACCCACAAAGTCAGCAGCCTGTGGTCTCGAGACACAGTCTTAAACTATTGAAGAATACTTACATGGAACCTATCAATAGAGTCGAGAACCAGTATGACTCCTCCTGGAGTCTTGGAAGAAATTTTCTCCAACCATCGTGGAAATTCTTCTACTAGGCGTACTGGGTCACACGTCAATGCTGGAGGGGACGACACTTGCTGCATCAACTGGAAAGTCCAGGAATAAGAAGCGTATAGAGTTTAAATCTATAAAAGGAAAATGAGCTTTTTTTTTCTGAAATTAGCTTCTGATGATGAAGTTTGAATCATTTTTAGGGTTGTATTTTTTATACTTTGTAATGAGGCGAGTTATAAGTAAATAAAACAGGACATGAACACAATTTGAAATTTTCATCTGGTGATGAAAAACGTTAGGTTAGCTTAATGTCTGCGCAGCCCAAAGGTCTTCTTGGTAACATTAAACTAGACTACTGTTTTTCAAAAAAATAAATGCGAGATCGTGTAAAGCATACATGTACTTGCAACCGACAAAAGAGTTTCCAGTTGCTGAGTCCCTTAGATGGAGTTAGGGCAAGTCAAAGACTTCTTAATACTTAGACCAAATTGTTCTCAAGATATCAGACAAAAACTGATATTTTCTATAAATAATAATGATGACCTTTGATCTACCCATTCCAAAATAAATAGGGGTCATTTATGACCAAGATGAATCACCCTCCAAAATTAGAGAACTGTAGAACAAACGATATTCAGTTATTGCCCAGAAATTATAATGGTCGATTGACCATAATTTTATGACTGACAAACAAAGAGCAAACCAATATATATATATATATATATATATTCTTTGAAGGAGGAGCAAAGATATGGTTTTTTTCTCATACATACATAAATAAGTCAAGCTACGTTGATGTAACTAGTCATTCTGTTCTAATTTTATGTTCTGCTTCAGGAGCCAATAAACTGAAGATGATTTACAAACACATCAATACAAAGGTCAGCTTCATACCTGGGCTGTAATCCGTCTGATCATCACGACAGGATCAGCACTGACAGACCCTTCAGCACCCGCAAAATGATACAGGACCAAACTGCCAGGGCATTTCTCCACTTGTAGCTGTATCCTGAACAAAAATAAAGGTAATGTAGAAATATACTGAAGGTAATGGCGCAAATCATAAACCACTGTCAGTATACCAGCTGTTACTTGGGCACTAAACAAAGGCAATGTACAAAACATACTGAAGGGTACGGTGTTAATCATAAACCACTGTCAATCATACCAGCTCTTTCCTGGGCACTAAACAAAGGCAATGTACAAAACATACTGAAGGGTACGGTGTTAATCATAAACCACTGTCAATAATACCAGCTGTAGTATCCTGGGCACTAAACAAAGGCAATGTACAAAACATACTGAAGGGTACCGGTTAATCATAAACCACTGTCAATCATACCAGCTCTTTCCTGGGCACTAAACAAAGGCAATGTACAAAACATACTGAAGGGTACGGTGTTAATCATAAACCACTGTCAATCATACCAACTCTTTCCTGGGCACTAAACAAAGGCAATGTACAAAACATACTGAAGGGTACGGTGTTAATCATAAACCACTGTCAATCATACCAGCTCTTTCCTGGGCACTAAACAAAGGCAATGTACAAAACATACTGAAGGGTACGGTGTTAATCATAAACCACTGTCAATCATACCAGCTCTTTCCTGGGCACTAAACAAAGGCAATGTACAAAACATACTGAAGGGTACAGTGTTAATCATAAACCACTGTCAATCATACCAGCTCTTTCCTGGGCACTAAACAAAGGCAATGTACAAAACATACTGAAGGGTACGGTGTTAATCATAAACCACTGTCAATCATACCAGCTCTTTCCTGGGCACTAAACAAAGGCAATGTACAAAACATACTGAAGGGTACGGTGTTAATCATAAACCACTGTCAATCATACCAGCTCTTTCCTGGGCACTAAACAAAGGCAATGTACAAAACATACTGAAGGGTACGGTGTTAATCATAAACCACTGTCAATAATACCAGCTGTAGTATCCTGGGCACTAAACAAAGGCAATGTACAAAACATACTGAAGGGTACCGGTTAATCATAAACCACTGTCAATCATACCAGCTCTTTCCTGGGCACTAAACAAAGGCAATGTACAAAACATACTGAAGGGTACGGTGTTAATCATAAACCACTGTCAATCATACCAGCTCTTTCCTGGGCACTAAACAAAGGCAATGTACAAAACATACTGAAGGGTACGGTGTTAATCATAAACCACTGTCAACCATACCAGCTGTATCCTGGGCACTAAACAAAGGCAATGTACAAAACATACTGAAGGGTATGGCGTAAATCATAAACCACTGTCAATCATACCAGCTGTTTCCTGGGCACTAAACAAAGGCAATGTGCAAAACATACTGAAGGGTACGGTGTAAATCATAAACCACTGTCAATCATACCAGCTGTATCCTGGTCACAAAATAATAGCAAAGTATGAAACTTCCTTAAATTCCTTTGACCACTCAGTCATGGAGGACCCCAGAATAGTTTATAATTAAGTAAATAACAAAAAAAACCTAATAATTCACCAGCCTTCACTTATATATTAAGTTAATTTGAATAAGCTTCCTTCATTGTGAATCCATTCCATAACAATTTATAAAATTAAAAACGTAAACATTTGATATTGTTGTATATATTTATGGTCACACTTGAATTTATTAAATCATTTGACTTATCAATGCTTTCCCTAAGCCTGGTAAGCTATTGAACAAAGCTATTTATTTTGTATTTTCTTAAAATACAGTCAATAAGGGGTTTGTAGAAACGGACTTGCAATATTGCAAACATTTATTTTATATCATTTTTGTTATTATCAAAAATTGTGTTTTTCACAAGTTTAACAGGATTTTAATCTGGTCTCCAAGATAAGGCGACATTTCTAACCATATAACCATACAATATTTTAATATATAGTCGAACCTGTCTTAAGCAGCCAGTCAAGAGAATTAGCAAAAGTGACCATTTAAGACAGGTTGTTGCTATATACTGGTAAATTTGCTCTGAAAGCATAGAAATCGGAAATAACAAATGTGGCTGCTTAAGAGAAAAGGCTGCTAAATAGAGGTGTCCATTTGCACAGGTCTGACTGTATATATGTTTTTACAATATGATTTGCTTGAATTAAAATTTAAATAATTGACTGTGGTCCAGCTTACCATTTACATAGAAGTAATGATCTTCCAGCTCCTGCAGGGCTCAGTATTAACAATGGAGGCAGGGGACCAGCTGACAAAACATGGCCATTTAGTCTCTCGTAATGCTATACAGAATAAAAAGAAAATTGTTATCTACATTGTATTAATGCTGGAACAATTATGGTAACAAATGTATGGCCTCATAATGTTTACTGCAGATGGACTACAACAAGGCTTTACACTGTTTTCAACATATTGCTTAATATACATGTACAGTATAACTTCCATATATCGAAGTTCAGGGGACCGTCATGAAAAGTTCGATATACCGGGACTTCGATATATGTGCATGTCTGGATCACTCGATGGTAATGGTAAAAGTTTGATTGGTAATGAAATCGCAGCATGTATATGACTGTAGATCTACCTGTCATACTTTTTCTAGTAAAGGTAAGTTGAAATAAAACATAAATTAAATCGTGTTTATTATTTATTGAATCCCTGCATGTCATTTAAAAATCAATATAACTAAAGCACTACAAACATGTACAAACATAAAAACTTACATGGAGCACTTCCGGTATACGTCATACAATGAGTATGATTTACACGTACATTACAATAATACACATATACACTGCACAGAATCACATAAGCATCACAAAAAGATACAGTCTGTAGGGCTAGTCCGAATTGCTTATATACAAGTGAGATGACATGTCGAGTACAATCCATTATCGAAGATTAATCAATTAGCCTAATGTTTAATTTTAAATTGAATATAAGCCATAATTTGGGAAGTTAACAGCGCTTGTCGGTAATTAGCCGTTTACGGTAAATTGGTAATTATGTAATCATGACAGACGCAGTTGCCATGTTTGCGTACACAAAGTTAATGTGTTTTATCAGTAAATTAACACCATTCTGCCTTTAATTAATCAAATGATTATTAAAGTGTGACTCCTAACAAACATTTATCCGAGCACTCGAAGGGACTTTACGCTATATTATCAGCGGGGCCTTTGTTCCTACGATCATAGCACTGGCGCACCACAGGTGTGAAATACATGTACATCACTCACGCGAGAAATTTTGAACAGGTAATCGATATTTGATACATAAATGGTTAATGATGTGTAAAAAGACTCTTTGGGGCCGTGAAAAAACTTCGATATACTGAAAAATTCGATATGTATAACTTCGATATATTTGCGGTTTTTCCATATATAGATTTAGAAGGAAAAAAGTTGGGACTTGAGAAAAAGTTCGATATACAGAGAAATTCGATATATGGAAGTTTTACTGTATATAACATCCAGTTTTATTCTAAGAATCTTTCAGTGACTTGAAGTTCTGGTAGAAAACTCCATGTTATGTATAACTGTTTTTGCATGCAGTTGTATATTCATTGTACTAAGTGTCTTTCCTCTTGTTTTTTTAATGCCAAGGCTAACTTTTTTCTATTTCCGTACTCATTAATGCAAAGCAGTCCTACCAAAAACATTTTGTTGCCAGACATGCTTTATTTGTTAGTTTTAGTATACAATGTATTTCATTTCATAAAGAACATCACAGAATATCCCATTCTTCTAATAAATCCAGACTCCTGTTTCACCAACATAGTATATATGTAAACATTTAAAAACTGGATTCAAAGAAAAGCATCCAGGTGATCATGATTTTAGACTGGTTCCAGAAAAACTGCATCTGGTTACATTTATCTTAACTAAAGAATATTTCCGGAACCAGTCAAAATTAGTATCAGACTTTAAGTATTTAAGTAAAACTACACATAATATTGGTGAAACAGAAATCTAACTTCTGAAATTCTGGATTGGGAATACCTAACAAAGACTTTTTTATAATACAGTTCTCTTTTATCAAATGAATGAAACTTGGATGACGACTGTCATATTTAGTTTGAACTTGAATTTACATCATATGTTTAATATGTTACGGCAACTTGTACAAACTATACACCCAAGTCGTCCTGGGTAGAACTAGTACTACGCATATGTAGACATTTTTTGCTCAAAAACATAGCACATAGTACTAACGGCGGACCCAGGGCACCAACCATTCTTGAAAATATTCTTAGACTTGAGCTTGAAAGTCCAAATTCAACCATAGATATCCAGTTTACCATGGCAGATAGAATACTTCTGAGAGTATATTTAACTATAAATTAGGTGTGCCTGCATGCTTGCAAATTTTGGACTAAAATGGTATCCAATTGCGTTTCTCATAATTAATTCTTGAGCTCAAGCCTAAGAATATCTTTAAGAATGGTTGATGAACACCAACCCAGATAACTCTCACAAACCCTGGGTTTGATCTTCAACCAGACTGAACATGCCCTCCACTATACAATGTATTAATTCATGTGACATACCACACATATTCAATACCTTTTCAAAAGCCAGTTCACAGCTAGATCTGACAACGTAGTTGAATGCCTCCATCTGTCCATAGTTGCAGTTGAAATCCCAGACACCCGGCACCAGAAACTCTGCCACATCCCCTTCCTTGATGTCAAAATCATCTTTCTGTTTCTTGGAATCAAGTCCAAGTTCCTTGCAAATGCAAACATTGAAAGTGAGAAAATCTAATGTGAAGAAAAAACATATTTCCACAGAATTATATGATTCACCTTAATGTAGTAACCCTATCAATTTTACAGACTTCAGCTCCAGCAACAATGTGTTATGTATTAAGTCCAATTTACCTAATTTTCTAAGTTAAAAATTAAACTTTTTTCCCATAAAAGATTATAGTAATGAAATATCTAAGCAAGGATTTCATAGCATTTATAGTGATGAATATGTCATAGTGTGTACAAAACCTGCTAGGAGAGTCAGAAGTCTGGCATTCACAGTCTATAGAACAATTGCCAAGTCAGCGAAAGGTCACAGGATATAACAGGATGAGAAAAATATGCAGTCAATCTAGGACATTTTCTTACTTTACTTACATGCAGATATTCTTCTGACTGACCTAGCTGGCATGAGACATATTTTTCTCTCCTACCAGGTTATATACATGTACACACTGAGACATACTCCCCCACAATTTAGAATTCATCCCTTAATCATTTATAGAGAACATGAGAATATTTTCTGAATATATGTTAGTCGCTGTCTGAGCTCAAATGTAAAAAGTGTTCGAGGATGTAGAAGGATGAGAAAAATATGCCATCAATCCAGAACAGGAACCCAAAAACTTTCTTTAACAGAGACAATGCTGTACCAATGGAGCTAGCTCGATTCTTACTTATGTTTTTATTCTAGCAGGTTACATAGACAATGACAGATATATCATATTGTCTCATAAAATACAAACCATAAAAATTTCTCACATAATATAAGATGTACAATCCAAAATGTCTCGATCCATCACCATCTTATTGTGTTGTAAATAGGCCTCACCAATTTTTAAAATACATGTACCTTCGGTTTTCCTGTCCTATTGTTTACAATGACAAAACCAATCAACAAAACAAATACAATTAACTGTAGTTCTTCTAATTGGCAGGCTAAAGAGCATATTATAGTGAAGTCACTATATATATAAATTATATATATATAATTTACTATCAATCTTCCGAAGGGAAGAAAATATTATATCAATGTCTATATTAAACTCTTTTTTTCACAAATTTTTGGCTTCCGCCTTCTTCAGGAAAATCACAGCCTTTTAAGGACTAAAAAGACTGCGATTTTCCTGAAGAAGGCGGAAGCTGAAAATTTGTGAAAAAAAGAGTTTAATATAGACATTGATATATATATATATTTCAAAGTTAGCAAGCCCGATCCATTTTGCGCAGCCAGTAGCGGGTCTGACTATCAGTCCAGGGTTTGTGTATAAATGGTATACACATGGACAACACAACATGAGTACAAAGTTTTAAATAAAAAGTCACATCCAATTTTGTGGGGACTTTTTTAACAATTGCAAGCACAATATTCTCAAAGAAAACACTTACAATATTGATGATTTTTTCTATCTCCAGATAAGCTTGTTCCGCCCCTCTTGATGGCGTTGTGTACCCATCAATTATTTTGGCTCCTCCACTGTCTCGTACTTTGTTTCGCAGTTCACGTGCCTCGGACGAAGATTTGTTACTGCAAGGTAAATGACAGGAAAGGTATATATCTGCAGTGAAGTTTTCCGAGTTTATCCATAAACCAAACAGATTTTAAGTACAATCAAATCTGTCTTAAATAGCCAGTCAAGGGAAGGAGCAAAAAGACAGGTGGCTGCTTAACATAGGTAACCATTTACACAGGTTTGACTGTATGTTTAGTAATAAAAAGAAAGTTGGTGATTGCTTAATAGATGTGACCATTTACACAGGTTTGACTGTTTGTTTAGTAATAAAAAGAAAGTTGGTAAATTCATTCATTAGCTCAGGCATTTACAAGTCACGAGTGTGAATCAGTGCCCATCCAGAATCTCTGTGATGATTGATAGATATGACATTGCATCTCATTGCCATTTATCACTCAATGATGATTCAAGTGGGAAAGTTATCAGTTACTTGTAGAGATGAGTGTGCTCAAGTACTGGTTCCCCTTTCAGGATCCCAGAAGTACTGGTTACCCTTCCAGGATCCCAGAAGTACTGGTTTCCCTGCCAGGATCCCAGAAGTACTAGGAAAGATCCCAGAATTACTGGTTACCCTTCCAGGATCCCAGAAGTACTGGTTACCCTTCCAGGATCCCAGAAAAGAGTGGTTGAATTAAATGATCGCCTGTTGGCCCTAAATTGCATAAAAATGACACTAAATATGTAAACAAACTGACCCCCTCAAGATAATGGAACCCAGTTATTTTAACAAATCTGAATATCCTTGACCCAACAATGATTCTGTGAAAATTTAAGAGAAATCAGGTCTGTTTTAAAACAATAAATTAATCTCTATTATAATCACATGCATCCCCTATATGAGCCCTCTGGTAAGTGTCAGTTTTAACACAAGGGACATTATTTGTACATTTCTAAGAGAACTATGGTTTGTGTCAGATTATTTCTATCTAAATATTTTCAAAAACTGTTTGGTGGTTTGTGAGCAAAGGAATTTCTAAATTTACTATTATTTTTACAAATGGCGACTATCTTGAATTTTAGATAAAAAAACAAATTTATGTTTAAGTCTAAGAATATCTGGCCTTGTGGTATCAGAATTGCAAGTAACGGACAATGACAGTTGATGGATGACAGACAACGTACCATCACTTAAGCCTTTCTGGCCTTTGGCCAGTAGGGCTTATAATTCTATTAATGACACGAATCGAACCCACAACCTTTTGCATAAGAGGCAGGTGCTCTACCTCTAAACCATCCCTGCGGTGAAATATCCAGAAATATTTGTGACAGAATATAGATCAATACTTACTGTATTTCTCGAAAACAAAAGATTGCCGTTTTATTTCCAAGATGGTCAAAATGACCTGCTTTAAACTCCAACGCTGTGTATCTACAAATACAGAAAAATAAATACTTCACTGAAAATGAGCAAATCAATATCCTTAAATCATGCAGTGATCTAAACTTTTGTTGCATTCTGTAACTCTGATTAACAGAATTACTTTAACTCACCAGACTGTAACCACCTGCATGTCTGTATTACAAGATAAATGTACCTGTCTAAGTGACAACCTACCTGTCTGTGCTACATCCTACCTGATTGTGTAACAACCCATCTGTCTGTGTTACATCCTACCTGATTGTGTAACAACCCATCTGTCTGTGTTACATCCTACCTGATTGTGTAACAACCCATCTGTCTGTGTTACATCCTATCTGATTGTGTAACAACCCATCTGTCCGTGTTATATCCTACCTATATGTGTAACAATCTATCTTTTGGTGTTGCAATCTACATGTCTTACATTAAATCTTACCTATCTGTGTAACAACCTACCTGTCCATTTAACAACCTACATTGTAAATGTCACTATAACAACGCACCGTTCTTGCCTAAAATCCTAACTGTCTGCATAACAACCAACCTGTTTGACGTGTTACAACATAACTGGCTGTGTAACAACACAACTGTGTACAAACCTACCTGCATGTGTATCATTCTGACTTGCTGTTATAAAACTCTCCTGGATGTGTAACAACCTACATGTCTGTAAAACAACCACACACCCTGTGTTACTATCTTCTTGACTGTGTTACAATCTACAAATTGACGGTCTGCAATATACATGTAACCTTACTGTCTGTATAACAGCTAAACTGTTTGTGTTATAGCCTACTTAACCTTGATACACCATTCCTGTGTGGTATCTTGTATTACAAACAGTGTGTAACAACCTAATTATCTGTGTTACAATCTATCTATCCATATTTCTACCTATCTATCCACATTACAACATACATGTATCTATCCATATTACAATATTACAACCTATCTATCCATATTACGACCTTTATATCCATATTACAACCTATTTATCCATATTGCAACCTATCTATCCATATTACAACCTATCTATCCATCTTTCCATATTACAACCTACCTATCCATATTACAATTTATCTAGATTCATATAACAACCTGTATGTCCATATTACAACCTATCTATCCTGTCTGTGTTACAATCTACCCAGCGCTGTCACAACCTTATGGACTGTGGTACCACTTATCTGGCTGTGTAACAACCTATCTGTCTGAGTTATAACCTACCTGTCAGCTATTCAAACTAACTGGCATTGTAACAACCTTTCTGTATGTGTCACATATAACTTACCTGTTGGTATAATCGCCAAGGAAGGCAAGGAATATGGAGGACTTCTCTGCCTGTGACTTCCTGCACTTTAACTGGTGATCATGCTCCTGTAAATACCAAAATAATCATTTAAAACTAGAAATGTGAGAGTCAAAAAAAGTGCTCCCACAATTGTGGGGCAGTAGTGTAGTGGAGATAGAGTGTTGGTCACTAACATGGTTACTTCCAGCAAACAATATTTGCTGTCTTGTGTACATAGAAACTGAGTCTTCTTTTATGCCTTTATGTTTTATGGTGCGCATCAACTTATTATTATGTATCATCACCATCCATGACAATAAACTAAAATATCCATGATAACAAATCAGAATATCCATGATGACAACAAATCAGAATATCCATGACAACAAATCAGAATATCCATGACAACAAATCAGAATATCCATGACAACAAATCAGAATATCCATGACAACAAATCAGAATATCCATGACAACAAATCAGAATATCCATGACAACAAATCAGAATATCCATGACAACAAATCAGAATATCCATGATAACAAATCAGAATATCCATGATGACAACAAATCAGAATATCCATGACAACAAATCAGAATATCCATGACAACAAATCAGAATATCCATGACAACAAATCAGAATATCCATGATAACAAATCAGAATATCCATGATGATAACAAATCAGAATATCCATGACAACAAATCAGAATATCCATGACAACAAATCAGAATATCCATGACAACAAATCAGAATATCCATGACAATAAATTGAATAAAATATATATAAAATATAAGATGTACTTGTAAACTTTTCATCGGAAACAAATTGAAACAGACGTCTAACTAACACATGTTAAGTTACAGTTGTTTCTTAATGATGTTAACACGCATGACAGGTTAAATATGGAATATCCAGTTTTATTGGTGGAAGAAGACCTCAGAATGAATCTGAATAGAACCACTCTCCTTCCACAAGAAACTGGCATATTTTCTCACATGTTTTTGTCAGAGCTGGGCTTGACTGGTTGGACCCAGCACTCAGTGACGAGAGGTAAGTAGTCATAAGACAACAGTGCCTTAGGCAAGAAACCAGAGCTTTGTACTCACATGACCGTTTTGCGTTTCCAGCTGATCATAGAACATGTGCACGACCACCAGACTCCTGCCTTCCTTCTCACACAAGCTGTTCAATGTGGGGCTATAATCCTGCAATGTAACAAATACAATTGGTACCATTTTCATAATGTGTATACAGTCAAACCTGTGTAAGTGGCCACCTCTATTAAACAGTCACTTGTCATAAGCAGTCACATTTGCCTTTTTCCATTTCTATGCTTTAGAGCAAATTTACCTGTATTAATCAACAACCTGTCTTAAAAGGCAACTCCTTCCCTTGACTGACTGCTTAAGATAGGTTTGACTGTACTTCCTGTTTCCTCTTGCCATTCAGGTCGTTGGTGCAAACTCATTCTGATACCAACATGAGCTGTCGGAGAACAGGCTGCTTAACTTTTGGAAGCTTGTCTCAAGAAATATCTATCCGATGAATTAAACTGGACAATAATATAAAATGTGCTATAAAAATCAGATTATCTTATCCATTTTTTAAGTATTTATACAGATATAATTCAACCAAAATTCATGTAAGGGTTATGGGACTTGTCCCTGTAAGTTTTTACTTTGATACTTAACAAACCAATTCATTTTCAACTGAATTCTAATAGTATTTTATAACACATATGCTTTCTTAAACACTTTTAATCTAATTAGGTTTAAAAGGGACAAAAATTCTGCCAAAAACAGAGCTATCCCACCTGTGCCCCTAATGGTAGTGCTTACAGCTGTGATATTTCATTGATGCAATAAGTTGCATTTCATTCGCTCAGCATTTCAAGACAACATTTTATCTGTGTTCCAAGTGTCATTGATTTCCCTTTAGTAATTTTGGAGTTTTGTTTCAGACAAGAATTTGGAACAGTATGGTTGCACACCCGCTTGGACAAAGCTCGCCCTTTGGGGAAGAATAAATATCTTTAATGTCCCTGGTAATTCAGGTTAGGTGTAGCATACACTGTTAGCTTCACAACCTCTCATTTACCTTTATGAATATATCCACCTCTCCCTGGGCATCCTTTGGTGCAGAGATGTATATGTGCAATGTACAGCTCAGTGCCTGTTCAGGAATTGTGGGAACAACCTGGTTCAGGTTTGCCAGTGCTGTTGACCAATCTTCTGTAAAATAAATACATACGTATATACATATATTGTACTGTCTTAAGCAACCAATCAAGAGAAAAAGCAAAAATGATGCTTTAAGGCAGGTGGCTGCTTAATACAGGTCTGTTTAAGAAAATGGTAAATAAAATAATGTGGATGTTAAAGGCAAATGGTTGCTTAATACAGGTGACCAATAAAACAGGTTTTACTGTATATAAACAAAAATTGTACAGTCAAACCTGTCTTAAGCAGCCAGCCAATAACGAACGAAAGTGGACTTTTTAGACAGGCTGTTGCTTAATGAAGGTTAAACACTGAAAGCATAAAATATGGGGAATAGCAAATGTGGCTGCTTAAGACAAGTTGCTGCTCAATAGGGGTGACCACTTGCACAGGTTTGACTGTATATACTATGCCAGTACAGAGATACTCTATACATTTATACCCGTGCTTCAAGACTGTTAACTCAATTATAAAGACAGACCTCCAAACAAGATACAAGAGGCTTTCTTGGGCGTGAGGTCATTCACCCCGAGTATGGTTCACATGTACCGTCTATACAAAATTTGGTTAAAAATAATGTTGATCCTTTCTAGAGCCCCTCTTGGCCCAATCAGGTGACTAAAGCACATTTTTTAACAAATCTGGAATGGTACGACTCAGAAATGTTACAGGTCTTATGTACATGAGATTTTTTTTCCCTAAACATTTTCATCTAAAATGGAAAATCTCCCCCAACATGGCCACTATGGAATAAAGTACATTTATTTTAACATAGAAAAACACACTTCCTCCTGCAGAGGTTTTTCCAACTTAAGGAAATTGAGGCCGTTTACTGGACCAAGCCCAACTGTTATAATTAGACAATACTCCAAAACTCAAGATGAATATAAGCTTATCAGAAAATGATGAGAGAATCAGAATGTTCCTTTTTCCATGGAAACCTGGTATGAAAATTAAATAACCATCATGATTGTGTTCATAAAACATACCTTTGTTGACATTAGTGAAAGGTCCCTCGAACTCCATCATACTGCTGGCTAGTTCGGGTCTCCAGACGGCAGGTTGGTTCAATTGTATCGTACTGCCCATCCCTATTGATGGCTCGGAATCAATTGCTGTCCACCAATCGCCAGAAGCACCATTCCCTTATAAACAGACAAGCAATGGTTAATAAAAAAAATTACAAGAAATATTTGGTAATACAAGAACACCTGTAAAACTGATTGATGCTTCCCAAAACGGTGGTTTAGGGACCGAGGTATTAAAACTTCCATACTCAACTCAAGAACGCAGCTGAACACAAATTGTGATTGATTGATTGTATATTTAGCATCATATTTAAGTCATCGAGGGCTAACAGACACTCAGTTAGCCTAACCACTGTTTCCTGGGATCCTTGAAGGTTAACCCGTATTTGCGCACATCCCATCTTTACAAGTAATTGATAACTTTCCCACTTGAATCAGTGGTGAGACGAATGATAATGAGATGCAATGTTGTATATCAATCATCAAGGAGATTGTGGCTGGGTACGGATTCAAACTCAGGACCCTGGATTGATAGTCAGATGTACTACCAACTGAGCTAATTGGGCCAAGATGAACACAAAAACGAATGTATTTATTATAACAAAATAAATGTAAATACCCTTAACATTCTACTTCAAATCAGCATGAAGTTATTGTAACTTCAAATTTCTTCAGGAAAGCAATAAGGTTAGCCAGACATAAATATATTTTTGTAATGAATATGCAATATTTTATTTCAATAATTTCAACATATATTCCAGCTTTATATAATATAATGTATAATATGTATAGCTTAACCAAAATGTGAAGGAAGGATTCATCAAAATTCTAAATGTGCATTAGTTTATCATTTTTAGAGTATCTGATACTAAAGTACCAGTATTTTGCCTTGGTGATCTAAAATAAATTATTATATTAGTTTATTTTAGCTTGATTGCGAAAAAAGCTCTAAGCTTACATGAATAGCTCCTGAGCCTCCTGGGTCTTTTTTGAAGACTAACTCTAAGATTTTTTTTAAAAAAAAAGAAGTCCTCAAATGCTTATAAATACATGCATGCGGTATGTTAAAAAATATAATACAAGTCACATTTTTAACATCAGTAATGTTTTTTTGCAGTATATGCTATGCCAGCTTTTGCTCTACTCATCTGCAGCAAGAAATCACAGCCCCTATAAACCATTTTGAAAATATTTCAAACCAAATTACAGAGGACTTTTTAAAGTGCAAGAATCATGTTACCATGGCTAAAAAGGAGCGCAACTGTGTAGTGAGACATAAACATGCTGCCATTTTTAAATAGGTTTTAACACCATTTTCAACACATGGGATTGAGGTGTGTGTATATATATATATATATATATATATATGGCATTATCAAGTTTTATTGGTGGAGGAAGTCCTCAGAATAGATATGAATAGAATCACTGTCCTTCCACAAGTAACTGGCAAACTTTCTCACATAAAGTTGAAGACTGAGTTTGCCTCGAACCTACAACCTCAGTGGTGAGAGGTCAGTTATCTTGAGATGGTGCCTTATTCCACTCGACCCTTGTGTTAAGTTAATCTGTGATACTAAAGGGGTTATGACTTGTTATTTACCAAGGGAGCTGTCGAGTCCTGTACGAGAGCTGGTGTCGGTATCCTCGGGCAGGTAACCATGGGTTATCTTTGTCATCTTATTCTCTAGTTCACGTTTAGCACGTAATAGGTTCTGTATCTCGCTTTCCTTAGTTTCACGGAAAATCTGAAAAAGCAAGTTAAATGTTATCACAGTACCGGTAGTTCCTTCTTTAATTGTCCTTTTGATAAATATTCATACATCATTGAATTCAACATCTTCTTGATTTGGTTACTTATTTAAATCTATTGCAATTGAGGATTAACAAATGATCAGTTAAAATAACAACTATTTCCTGGGATCCTTGAAGGTTAACCAATACTCAAGCACACCCATCTCTGCAAGCAACTGATAACTTCCCTACTTCAATCAACGGTGAGAGACGAATGACAATGAGACATAATGTCATATTTCAGATCCTTTTTAATATATTTGTAAAATATGATTGTCCTAGTTATTCTTTAAAATTTTAATAATCTGCTTTTTCATCATTTATTTCTTCATGTACATGTATATATAAATTATGTCAAACCATTAAGAAGAAATAAAATTGTAGGTGACATATACCACCCCCCTCCCCATCCCACTGGTTCATGTATGTAAAAGATGTATTTATCTTTTTTATATATTTGACCACTAAGTGCGTGTTGCCTTGATTTCTGAGCTGTGCCTTGCATGTAACATGTTGTCATGCCAGGGAGGTATATGTGTCATGTTAACATAAAATCCCTTCATGTATAACCAACTTGAGACAGTATTCTAAGTCCTACCACACTGGAATATCATGATGCAGACACATGACATGATAAGCTACCCTGTCACATTATAATGACACCAGGCTGACCAGACCTACAACTATCCTCTAAGCATGGAAACTTCTAGTACCATTATTCAAGTCCCCAGCCAGGGATCAAACCCATGACATTCCCAAAATAGGAGGACGCTCTACTACTATACCATGGCTACAGTCAAATATACCAAATATAAAAGAATATCATCAATACCGAATATTGTAAATGCTGGTGGAGCTGATGTAAATTTTACCTTAAACACCCTCTGAACTTTATCTCTGTCATGCTCAAATGCAGCTGCACGGGCCAGGGCCTGTTGTTTCTCTTCATATGCTGCATCTCGCTCCTGTCGCATATTATTGCAAGTTTTTTGTAGTACTGTAAGTTCCGCACGCAAGCGTTTATTTTCTGTTTCATACTTCTGTTCTTTTCTTTGCATGTTTGCGATCTCATTTTCCTTGTTCAGTCGGTACATTTCGAAATCTTTACGGATTCTCTCAACTTCTGGATTTTCCAAATCAACAGAAAGTGCAGATCTATATATTAAACAAACAAAATAAAAACAGAAGTTGTTTATGGTGTTTAATAGCTTAACCAATCTACTTATTATCTAGCACAAATAGCACAAAGACGTCTGCTTCAGACAACATCCTAAATGCTGGCACTCTCTACTTCAGACACTATCTGTTAATTCTAATTACATTAGCTTGATTGTGAAGAAAACTCAGAGATTATATGAACCAATCTCGAACCCACTTCCTGGGTAGAAGCAGTATTAAGTGTTGCTGTTTTTTTAGAGACATAGGTCGTTCTTGGGATCTAACCCACAACCTCTGGTGTGAGTAGCCAACCGACAGTATCACTCTCAATACTACTGTCCAAGCCATAAAACTTTGACTAACGTTGCACCAACATTTTTTGTCTATTGAGAAACTCTTATACATGTAAGATAAACAGTTTTTACAGGTACAAGATTGGTTCATGCCAAAATATACTAAGAATTTTGTGTGGCACAATTCCATTTTTACTTTATCCTAACGCTAGACCCAGCTTAAGCTTATAAGTGTCAATCTAGATGTCGCAAGTTGTGATTGGTCATTAACGGCCATGACTCTCCAACCTCTGAACATGAGAGGTAGTAGACTCTAACATACAGAGAGATAGGATGTGTCAAGGATGGGCTAACTTCATTGCAGATCCCAGGAAAGACGATTACGGACACTGACATTATATAACTGTTGAAAAAAAAATACAAAAACAAACTCTTTTAAAATCCTTTTGGTAAATGAAAGAAAATCAAATTGAAAAAAAAAATCAATTTTTTTAGACTAATACTCAATCAACAAAAGTTTTCAAGTTCCTCAATGGCTGAATGGTCTAAGTCTGAATGTGTCTGCTTTAGTCTCACTGAGTTATGTGACAATATGAAGAATGGCGTTTTCTTGGGAAAAACTAGATTTTATTAAGTGTCTTGTTAAAGTTACCAAAACACAAGGTCCTGGCAAGGATTGATACTAAACAGTAACTATAACCCACAGGTATGGAGGCCACCTGATCTTGGGACACTCTGATCTTCATACATGCTGATCCAAGGAACCACTTATCCTGAAAGATGGCCCTGAGATTATAAAACTTTTTTCATGCTCAAATGAAATTCGTATTCAAACACAATTCCCAGGATTCATATTAAACACAAATTAAATCGCAAACACTTCGAACTTGAAAGAATAAATGCTGATTTGATGTAAAACTTTACATGTATTTACTTTCTACATAAGTTTATTTTGTTACAATTTGTTTTTGAGCTAAGCTTGGATTCTTGAGCTGAGGATAGGACAAAGATTTATAATCTCGGACCCAGGTGATCTCTTAAGACCTCCTGACCCTGGTACCCTGTTGATCCCTGAGACCTCCTAACCCTGGTACTCTTTTGATCCCTGGGACCTCCTGACCCTGGTACTCTGTTGATCCCTGAGACCTCCTGACCCTGGTACCCAGTGATCATTGGCAGTGATCTGGGCACATGTGATCACAAATAAACTTATAATTCATATTACATTAGTTTAATTTTGTTTTTAAAAAATACTTACCGTAAACTTCCTCCTTTTGGTTTCCGTGGAACAGACCCAACATTGCGCAGGCCATTTAACTTCCCACGTGGTTTCATTTCAATAGGAATTCTTTTAATGACCCCTTTGCTGCTCCCATCCAAATCTGACCCCAAAATGTCATCGTCATCTTGGGGACCTCGTAAGAAGGATCCTCCTGTCCCCATTGTGATATATTTTAAAAGGTCACAAGTGAAAAGATCGCCAACACATGGTTTTGTCTGAAAATAATGAACCAATATATGTAAATAGGTTCAGATATATCAAGCTTAATTATGCAACATAAACATATAATATTTTAGTACACCATTTTCTACTCATTACAGCCATCAAGCTCCGTTAGTAACGCATCTGACTGTGAATCAATGGATCATCAGATTGAATATCTGCTCGGCCAGAGTCTCTGTGATGATTGGTCATCAACTCTGCTACATGGCAAGCTTTACAACTTGAATTGTCTGGTAATTGAGACTCAATCATAGACTGATAGTGAATACAAATAAAGAGAGTTGCAATGGTTCAGTGATTAGGATGCTTGCCAAGAAATAACTGTTTCTATTCCCAGTGGGGTTTCGTCCAGAGTTTTTCAAACCCGTTCCCACAGTACCTTATTCGGGCAAGGTACTGTGAAAGCATACAATCCATACAATCCATTGGAGAAGATTTAAAGCAGTTGGCTCGTGTACAGGAAGAGTCATACCCAGGGCACGTAAAAGAACTTCTATGTTAATTGGTGATTTGTGCCTGCACATAACACTTGCAAAGTTGCAGTACGAGTAGATAGATAGAAAAAGTGAGACAGGCAAATTGGCCGAAATAACTCTGGAATTTATGAGTAACAATTCAGATAAATCAAATAAGGATGTATATAATTACCACATTATTTATCAAGACATTCTTCAATCACAGTCCAACCACGAGAATTCCGAGAAAATTAATGATATAGCTACATATTTTAGTTCATTATTGTTGTTTCTCTGGCAGAGCAAAGTTATACTGGTCCTCGGTCCCAATATCACAGTTAACGGGGGCGTCGATAAACGCGGTTACCAGGATTTGACAGTTTACCAGTACTACACCGTGTCTTTCTTACTCGGCTTCGAATAAAAAAATGATAACGTCGCGTAGCATGAGGAAAACCAGTATGTATGCAGAGAGGTTCACAGCGGGGTTCTGCTAGTACAAACTTTTGGAAAAATCCGCCACCGGCGTATCGTAATTTTCACACTGGTGTGAAGTTTACAACACAAAACAACTAATTTTGCGTTTCATAAAATGTTTTGGTGTACACAAGGAATAAAGAGTCATAGGACCTTGGTTTACAAAAGGACCTGGTATATATTGATATCCAGATTTCATTTTTATTTCATTTACAAGATTTGACAAAATAAAAAGACATGTGTTTGGGATGGGGACTGGAATTGGTACGTTGAAAAAGTTAAAATCTTAAACTAAATAAAAATACCACACATCCCCAAACAAACATAATAACCACACCTCTTTGACAAAAATAAACAAAAACAGTTATGACAGGTGTTTGCTTCTTTATGTTTTATTTAAAATATATATCGGGGTCCCCCGTGTCAAGACAAGCCTGTCATCTTTCACCACAAAGGTCGTAGGTTCGAGCTGCTCGGTCCAAAAAATGCTTGTAAGTTACTTGCAGAAGAACCACCAATAAAACAAGATATATAGACTGACGAGAAACGCCTCATTCTAACTCAAGGTACAATAATTTGTTCACCGTGATTCAAAATTAGAAAAGAACGATTCCATTCGCAAATTTCATCATTTAAGAGAATTGATGGTTCATTAGACATCATTTCATGGTCGCACTTCGCTTCAAATGTTGAATTTCAAAAGACTGTTCAGAGTAATTTCCCTGACACAATCAGTAGCGCGTGTGGCCACCTCTATTGACAACCATAGCAGCAAGACGTTGCTCCATGAAACCGCACCAGTTACGTAGCAGATACCGTGGGATTCTGGCCAACTCCTGGTGGAGCGCTGCTGTCAGTTCCTGGACTTTGTCAGGCTGCGGTTGACGTTGACGTTACCGCCATCCAAGGTAATCCCAGGCGTGTTCAATCGGATTGCAGTCAGGTGAACACGTCGGTCAAGACAAGACGTCAGTGTTGCGGGTCTGTAAAAAGTTCCTGGTGACACGTACAACATGAGGTGGCGTGTTGTCATGCTGGAAGACCAGGCCTTGTCGTTGGCGGAACATAGGGACAACCGCAGGACGTAATATCTGGTTGATGTAACGCCTGTCTGTGAGATTACCTTGGCAAACGACGAGTTGGGACTTAAGCATATTGTTGGTGGCTGCCCCCACCGTAACGGTTGTGCTGCAGAACGCAATTGTTAGTGTAGCGTTCATGGCGTCGTCTGTAGACACAGATATATCCGTAGGCGTTCGACAAGTTGAAACGTGAATCGTCACTAAACACTACGTTCTGCCAACGCTGACCGCAATGGTTTGCGGGTCCAAATGAGATTTGGTGATGGTGATGTCACGTAGAAACTAGACCGTGGTAGGGCCTGCGGCAGCTAATTCCTCGTTCCCTAAGCTGATTTCTGACTGTATGACGACTTACAGGGCGCCCACAGTTTCCTACCACTTAACGTGACGCGGAATCAGCTGTCAGAAATCTCACACGCAGATGGCGTTGACGTATGCAATTATCCTGCCGTATTAACGTAACACGCGGTCTACCTGAACGTGGCCTATCGACAAACTTTCTAGTGTCTCTGACACGTCGAACGAGGCGCATTACTGTCCAACGAGAGACGTTTAAACGTCTAGCGACTTGTTCTTGCGTTCGTCCACATTCAAACATGGCCAAAACCTGGGCACTCTCTTCGAAATTTAACCTCGGCATTATCAGAAACCGGATAATTGTCAGAAAGTCTCTGAAAATATGGTTGTATGTCGACTAACACATGTTCCTGTCTAAAATTCACTCGATAAAACCACAAGGTTGACACACACGGACTGCACGAGGAAATCATGAGCAGGTACATGCATTTAACAATAAGCTGAATAAAATCGTACGAGTTTCGGTTGGTTCGGTTTGTGGGTCAGAGTACATGTACATTTCTGACATTTCCTCCAAATTTAAACTATGTAACGAAAATAGCGCCAATTTTCGACGAGGTGTTTTCTTTGTCTCGCCAGTACATATATATAGCCTCTAATGTACTGAAAATGCCGTTAAAACACCCCATTCAAAATACAAATATCGAACCGTAGTGAAATTAATGTATTAAAATAACGTCTAACAGGGTAAAATACAATAAATCACGGACAAAATATTTCATAATTAATATTTTCTTATATCTAATAGTATTAATTTGCACAAGGACTAAAGTCTTACAATATTATTGCAAAGAAAACAAGAGCTGTCGGAGGGACACTGAGCTTGACTATGCAAATATTTGTCACAAAAGTACAAATCTGATTGCGACTGACAACAAATCAAAGCAAACAAGATTTATCTAACTTACTAAATTGAGTAAGTCCTATAACGTATGAAGTTTCAATCCAGTACATGTAATGACTGCGGAGTTATAAAAGCCAAACAAAGGTCCTAATTTGCAAAAAAACTGGCAAGAGTTATACCACTTGATAAATTTAGTTGGCTTCATGACTACAACGCCATTTGTAAAGTTTCAATCAAATACATTGAGTGGTTGGTGTGATATGGACTTGACGGTACTTACACGCAAAACTTTAACCAAAAATTCTACGTCCAAGAAGGGCAATAATTTGTGATATATTCATGCAAGAGTTATCTACCGTAGTTATTGTAGTAGGGTAGATGACTGAGAAGGCTTGTGTAAAATTCCAGTCAAATATATTGAGTGGTTGGTGAGATATGGATTTGACGGTACTTGCACGCAAAACGTTAACCAGAATTTCTAAGTCAAACAAGGGCAATAATTTGCATTACATTCAAGCAAGAGTTAGCTAACTAAGTTATTGTAGTAGGTTTGATAACTGTGACGTATTGTGTGAAGTTTCAATCTAATACATTAAGTGGATGTTGAGATATGAACTTGATGGTACTTGCACGCACAACTTTAACCAGAATTTCTAAGTCAAGCAAGGGCAATAATTTTGCATTATATTCATCCAAGAGCTATCTAACTTAATTAATGTAGTAGGTTTGGTGACTGAGAAGTTTTGTGTAAAGTTTCATTCAAATACATTGAGTAGTTGGTGAGATATGGACTTGATGATACTTACACGCAAAACTTTAACCAGATTTTTTAAGTCGAACATGGGCAAAAATTTGCATTATATTCATGTTAGAGTTATCTAACTTTGTTACTGTAGTAGGTTTGATGACTGGAAAGTCTTATGCAAAGATTCAAGTCAATACGTGCATTGATTACTGAGATAGGAACTTGCATGTAGGTGTGACGTCGGCGCCGACGCCCGGATGAGTGGAATAGTTCTCTTACATAAATACTTCGAATAGTCGACCGTTCATACTCGGTAAATTCCGTCATATTTCGGAATCTATCGTTAGTCCGCTTGCAGCAGCCCATCTTGTTTGAAACCGATCCCGTGTTAATGTCAATTTTCATCATCTGCCAACTCTCAATACAAAGAGATATATGTCAGACTGACACTATATCTAATCAATAATCACGAGACGATCAAACGATTTCAACCAATCAAATTGATAACAATCTGTACTGTGCTGCAGAGTAATCTGGAGTTTCTTATCCGAGAACCAGACGAAGGCTTTCATATGGCGACTCAATGGTATGATAGTAGAGTAAGGGAATGGTCGTATTCAATGTTGAGAGAACGTATGGCCAGACCACTTTGTCTATGTGATTTATATACGGCATGCCAAACGTTACAGCAAGGAATTATATAGACAGGTCCTTGGTTACAGTATCAATATTTTTTATATTTGTATTCAATCTTCATACATTTATATTGTATACTGTTACATTTGTATTCTTTATTTCTCATTGACCCGATTACAGACGCAGACATTATTTCAGGAATCCGGAGATTGAAATCCGGTAAGAGTTCAGGCCCTTCTGGAATCGGAGCAGACTTTTTTAAAAATACGGAAACTGAAGTTGTCCCATATCTAAATACAATATTTAACAAAATCTTAGATAGCGGTACCTATCCAGATGCTTGGTCAGAAAGTATTCTATGCCCAATACACAAATCCGGATTAAAAGACGACGCAAATAATTACAGAGGAATTTCGCTAATAAGCATTATGTACAAAATATTTTCTAATATTGCTACGCAAAGAATTTACAGTTGGGCTGAGCGTGAACATAAGATTGATGAGGCGCAAGCAGGCTTCAGATCTGGTTATTCTGCAATAGATAACATCTTCTCCTTACAAGCACTTGTACAGAAATATATTTCAAAGAAAGGAGGGCGTTTTTACTGTCTTTTCGTAGACTTTAGCAAAGCGTTTGACACTTTAATTCATAATAAATTATTTAATAGTATTGCGCGTAAAGGCATTCATGGTAAAATTTTATCTGTATTTAAATCTATGTATAGTAAAACTAAATGTTCCATACGTACGCCAAATGGTATTACTGATCCATTCCCATGTAATATTGGAACGAGACAGGGGGACATAAGTAGTCCTATTTTATTTTCACTTTATATCAATGACCTTTGTACATTATTTAGAGAACGCTGTGGTACTGGAATATTTGTCTCTAACGATATACCTGATATCATGTATTTATTATTTGCTGATGATGTAACAAGCGTAGCTGAGACTGCGTCAAAGCTACAGATTCAACTAAATGTATTAAATGATTTTTGCATTTCTACAGGCATGAACATTAATCTTAAGAAAACTGAAATTATTGTATTTAGAAATGGTGGCAGACTTCGTTTATATGAAAATTGGTCGTACAGAGGAAATCTCATAAAAACAACGTCGTTGTATAAATTCATGGGCATTCTGTTGACACCCAAACTGTCGTGGACTTCCGCCAAAAGCAAACTTGCGACACAGGCCAAAAAAGCTATATATTCTATTCGAAATTATCAAAGGCCATTTGGACGATTTTTACATAATGAACTATTTAAATTGTTTGATTCAATGGTAAAACCTATATTATGTTATGCATCAGAGATATGGGGTTACGAATATTCAAGTGCAATTGAGTCAGTTCAGGCTGATTTTTGTAAATACTTCTTAGGTGTTAATAGTTCTGTAAATAATAGCGTAGCGCTCGGCGAGTGCGGAAGGCTTCCTTTGTGCGTTACTTATCATACAAATTGCATTAAGTACTGGTGTAAAATAATACATATGCCAAATCACCGATATCCAAAACATTGTTATAGAATGCTTAAAGATTTAGATGATGTTGGAAGAAAAACTTGGGCTTCAAGTGTTAAGAAATTATTGTTTCGATATGGATTCGGGTATGTTTGGATTTCACATGAAGTGGGGGATATTAATATGTTTATTTTAGCATTTAAACAGCGACTATCAGATTGCATGACCCAGTACTGGCATGGTAGTATTGCAGAATCCACACGTTGTGACACTTATAAGTACTTCAAAACTTTACTAAATCCAGAAAAGTATCTTTGTATTGAAATTCCCTTTTTACATAAAAAATCTCTTGCCCGTTTTCGATGTTCTAGTCACAAGCTCAAAATAGAAACTGGTCGTCACGAAAATATTGAAAGGCAAGACCGAAAGTGTACATATTGTTATATTCATGCGAATATAAACGTTATAGAAGACGAATATCATGTATTTTTTCTGTGTCCGAGATATGCGGATCTGAGACTACAATGTTTACAGTCTTGGTATTCCGGGGAAAATAACTTAGAAGATTTTTATCAGCTACTACAACTAAATGACACCTTCAAACTTAGGAAACTAGCTGCATATATCCATTTTATTTTGGTACGAAATGAATCACAATTATAATAGAAAAGAAATATTTCCACATAAATTGTATGCCATATTTCATTTCATATTTTGACACTACTAAATGTTTGTAAATAATGATATGTATTTTGGGCCGGAGGCCTCTATTTACGAAATAAAGGATTTGTATTGTATTGTATTGTATTGTATTTGTATTTAATAATCCTTAATTTATATTGTATATGGTTTCATTTGTATTTTAATTTTCTCATTTGTTCTTAATATCAGTTGATTTGTATGGTATAATATATATTTAATAAAAAGGTCTTTTATATAGAGTCCTTGATACAAATATAAAACTATTAAATATTACAACGTTTGGCATGCCATACATATAATATAGTATGAGTTTATATGGCTATAAAATTGTTTAAATTAAAGTTAAACGCTGCTTCTTTCAACAACCTGTTCATTATATTAATTGCATGTGTATGCAGGTCACGTGTTTGCCACGTGACTATTTAGCATTAATCGGTTAAGAGGCTATACGTACCATTACTTGGTATGACCGAATCACGCAGTGTACAGTGTCACACAGACCCAGTCATGGACTGAACACATACCACTAAAGGCGTGGCTAAAGGCGTGGCTAAAGGCGTGGCTAACGGTCCGTCACTCGGCTTCCGTGGTGGTTCTATAAGAAGGTGTCGAACTAGTCCAGTGTAATGAAATGTAAATTCTACACCTGCTACTTTTTATACTTTTAGAAGTGGTTATTTTGGGCATTTCTCTTTATGTCTATATCTATGTCTATATTTCTCCTCTGTAGCTTTTGTCACAGAATGCGACCTGCTGACATTGCTTTCATATTGGCTGCAGCGACGACTCTTTTGTAGCTTGACGAAAACTCGATATCTTTTTTTTTTCAGAAATTGAAGGCAATCTTTGCTGCTTCATCCTCTATTTGACCTGAAGTGACAACGACTTTTGCTCCGTCCACTCGCCACGTGACTTTGTTCGCCCAAGTTAATACAATGTAGTGTTTACTTAGCGACCGTCAGCTTGTCTAAGAAAAATGGCAATCCTGGAAGCAATATCGATCGCTGATTGGAGAATCTACCTGTTTGATTGACAGACCACGTCAGCTCAACTATATGTATGTACTTGACATTGGCTGTGAGAGTTAAATCAATATTTTTGTGGTACGGAAAATAAAAAGCTGACAGACGTATGTCACGGGTAAGGAACGAAAACTATGTTAAAAATCGGGCAGATGTATAAGGAGTGTTTTAGATGTAAAGCCTAACTACCTGTCAGACAGACGTTTAGACATACATGCACAATTATGATTACACGTATAGTGCTCATTGCTAAATGACGTATTGGTGGCTTTCAAAATATCCAAGAAAAACAATTACAATCAATTAACATATTTCATTTATTCCTATGCAATACCAATTCATGAAGACAAAACAAAACGTTTGATTCTTTGAGCATACATATACTTATAAATATTTCATTTGTTTGTTTTATTATAAGAAAAAACAACAAAAAATAGGCACAATGGAATTTCATTACCATGTCAAACTACTAGTATACAATATAATTATGTAAAATGAACACTTTTATTTAATTTTGGGAACAGCGAATACAAATAAAGTTTCTATTGGTAAGATACCACCTTTATTAAGACGATGCTTTTGATTGGCTGAAATGTATATAGGAACCTTTAGGGCATATGTTTTGATAGTAAGATAATTTTTGATTGGATTAAATGTCGAATTGCCAAATTATCACAACAGAAAGCTTTTCTTTTTTTTTGTTATTGAAACATAAATTTGTGTTTTTATTTACTTACATTTGTGTACAGTTCGTTATATATGCATGTCTTTTGAACCCCAATGTAAAACAACCCACACGAGACATTAATTAAACATTGTATACATTGTATGAACATGGAAACATACTAGTATAACAACAAAGTCATGTACAGGTTACAAAACCACCCTCTAAAAGGACACGACGCCATTTTGATACATTTTTACTTAAAAGTATTTTTTGAAAATTATATATCTATATGATGCAAATAAAGAATTTAAATAAATCAGTTTGTATGCAGATCCCAACTTTCGTTGTTATTTTGGAGAGGGACATGACAAAAAGAAATACAGTCAAGCCTGTGTAAGCGGTCAACTCTATTAAGCAGTCACTTGTGTTAAGCAACCACATAATCTATTACCCATTTCTATGCTTTCTGAGCAAATTTAGCTGTATAAAGCAGCAACCTGTGTTAAAAGTCCGCTCTTGCTACTTCCCTTGATTAGTTGCTTAAGACAGGAGTGACTGTACAACTGAAAATCATCCTCTCCCCCCATTTGCAATCATCTATGACAAAAAGTTTTTATCGGGAGGAAAGAAGTAGCAGTTTACATATTTAAAGATGATTTACTCATGTTTTTTAAAGAAAACTTTCTCATCCACAGTTTTATATAAACATGTCAAGATTTAGATTTTAATAGCACGAGAGTAATATCTTCATATAGATACACATCCAAACCTTTCTTAAGCATCCACTCAAGGGAAAGAGCAAAAATGACCCATTAATACAGGTGATTGCTTAATACAGGTTGATTAAAACCAAAATTATAGAAATGGTAAATAGAAATGTGTTTTTTAAGATAGCTGATTGCTTAATAAAGGTGACCACTAACACAGGTTTTACTGTACATAAACAAATGTAAATATTTCTTTGATGTAAGAACGTGAGTAAAGGCAATACCACAACTGTCATGTGCCCATTTAAAGAAACCTTCCAAGAAAGAATACTGATATTTCGCTATGATCTTCGCCTTTTTTTCAAAATAAAGGAAAAACAAATAAAATTTTGAAAAGTTTTGAAAATGGACACTTTTAAGAGCTGTCCAAACAACATTTTTGTTTTTGCAAATATTACCGTAAGGCCAAATGAAAAACTAGTTTTGTTCCTGTGACCCGATCGAGTCACTATTTTAACCCTCCAGTCAAAATATTTTTGTTGATTTTTATATATATATTTTTGCCTTTGCTCCATTTTGATCTATGAACCATGGAAGAAAAAACAAGAAATTCCTACCTACCGACCCAATGTTTTTCCCAGCATTTCAAAGAAACAAAAATATGTTCATTTGGCCTAACAGTTTGCGCTAGTCATTCATTGTATTGCAAGACAAATGAATATGACTTAGATGAAGTTGCACAGTTGGGCATGATGGAAACAAAATGATATACGATTCAATGTGCTAGTTCTAAGCACAGGCTATGCAATGGCAATTACTGTTTTTGTTTTGTTTCGGCAAGGTATATTATAAGTGGTAAAATTGCTACCTAATTGAAGAAACAGTTTTCATCTGTGTAAATACATTGATAGTAATGTATCTAGCAGATCAAATCTAAGTAATAATTTTAACTAACTTTGTTGATATGTATTTATACACACACATTTCTGTTTGATCGAGAGAATGTAAATATTTGTGACTATTTATTTATATACTTGTAATGGATTGTAATATAATGTCCTTTGAAATTGCTAACATATAAAACTTTTATATGATGCTCTCCATGTATAGGAGGATAAAAATACCATTTTACACTTACTTGGTTGACAAAACTCTATATTGAAAGATCAATAGTATTCCTTTAAAGGCACAGGCGTTTTGAAACAATACATCGCACTCAAAGTACAATACATAAATGCCACAATAAATAAGGACACAAAGTGAAAGTTGCCAAATTACAAATTTCTTTCAGATCATTTAACATGTGAAATACTCCAATTCAATACACATTTTAACTTATTTTTTTAAGATAACATGTTTTGAGATAATTTATGGAGGGAAGCCATTAAATTAATGGACACTTACGACGTGCAAATAGACGCTATCAGCACGATATTGAAAAAAATGGATTTCATTTATAATACTGGTTATATGCTGTGTATAACAAAAACATATATATGTTGCATTAATACCTAGTCAACTAATAAATTAATACTAGCCTATCCCCAGTCAATTTGGTCTGATTTACCGCCAATGAAAACGCAGGGAATTCCGTGCCCGCACTCTAGCGGTTATGAAACTGAATGTCATTCAACTTCCGCTGAAGCAACTGACCAATCAGCGTTATCTTATCTCACTGCTATGTGACGGACCAAAAACGGAGAGGGCTGGGTATGTACTACAGTTTAATGACTATGTTATTGCGCAAAGGGAATTCGATATCCATCATTGGAGCTGATGGAACGTTCAGGTCTCACAGCACATGAAACTAATTGACATGCTGACCAGTTCTTGCAAAATAGTGCAGTGACGCCTTGACGGCGTTTAAAAACAAGCTTCAACAACTCAAAATTACATCCGCCTGTAAAAATCCAACGAATCCCGTATCTTAGAACCAGAGATGTTGTGTTGCTATATTCGCTATGTTTGCATGCTATGAACCATTTAAAGATACTAAAATCCATATTATATTCGACTTTTTTAGAGGTTTGTACTACCGTGACTAAAAAGGACCGCACCTCTGTAATAAAGAAGTAAAGTAACACCAAATAAGCCTAAATTATATATATATATTTATATTTCTGTATACAGTATCTAAGAGTACCTTGTATTGTCTCAAAACGGTTGTATTAAATGAGATCGACCTGGGACATAATGTATACACATTAGAGCAAAAATTGTATAAAGAAAACTTAAAACATATTACTATTAAACGATACAAGGCAATACTTATACATGTTTAATATGGTTAATGTATCACATGCTAGCTGTACGCTTGGAACTGCTATAAAATATATGTAGAATCACTCGTCACTATGGAAACGTAACACTGAACGTCCATTCATTGCAGAGCCACTGAAGGTAGGATATACATGTTCTGAGTGAAATATGTTATTTCATACAATATACATATATGATAAAAACATGTTAAAAACAGTGTTTTGTGAGATAAATGTGTTGGTTGTTAAAATATTTCTTTCATGTTAAATAACTGCTGAGAAATAAAAGACCACAATGCATGGCCACGGAAAAACATAAGAACCCATGCATTTGATTTTTTTATAGATGAAAATGCTGCTTGTTGCATCTTTAAGTAATGACATTCGTAATGTACATCTCTAGCTTGGTAACCATAGGTGATTGAATGTCCCGTATGTAATTGTATATGTATTATTGTTGCTAAACTTATTCTATTCAATATATAAACACCGCCAGCAGTCACGGGAGTGGCGTTGTAGAGGGAGCAGTAATTGTTTTAATGAGTAAAATCCGTAGATAACAGAGTCCACTAGCGACTAATAATAATAATAATAATGGTGAAGAAAATTGAACGCAGATCCGACTAGTCCATGTATTCGTTAGACGTTTTGTCCGTGCGTACAGTTTAAACCAGTTTTCTCCGGTTTTTATATTTCTTGCACGCCATCACTATGCGCCAAAAAAGCTCAGTTTAATTCTTTACACGAATTGTTATTATTACAACACATATGCAGACAAACAGTTATGTATCTGCTTAGAATATCTTAAAAACGGAGTTTCAAAATAGTTAAAATCTACATGCTTTGCCAAAAGAGAAGTACCCAGATATAATGTACAGTACAACTTCGTTGGCTCGAACACGGATTTCTGGAACACCACATATAGCTCGAACCACTTATCTGGTTCAGGCCGATTCCTTTTTCGATACTCAAAATTGACATATACAAATGTATATGTATGTGTATGATGTTGAACAATACTTGGCTCGAACAACCCCTAACTCGAATTATTTTACCAAGTCCTTTCGGGTTCGAGCCATCAAAATTCTACTGTATTTATTAGACAGTACGCGTATCTATTATTATCCTGCTTGAACCAAGTCATTGGCCGGATTAACAGCTGGGATGAGTATTAATTAACATGGAATAAGTTCATGTAAATCATGTAACGGGCATTTATACCTACACTCAAGATATACAAAAACGCAACACAGGAAGATATATGAAAACGCAATACATTTAGCACGAGTGTATATAATTCATATCCTGCAGTAATTATTGTCTGTTGATGCTATTGGTTGTTAACTTGGGATGTTACGGAATAATTTGGTACCGTTGCATTGGTGTCACCTTTTCATTTCGAAATAAGTCGCCTCTAAACCATGTGTTGCGTTGTTTTCATATCTATTCCTGTGTTGCGTTTTCATATCTATTCCTTTGCGTTTTCATATCTATTCCTGTGTTGCGTTTCCATGTCTCTTGAGTGTAGAATATTAACAAGGCACTGGTGTACTCTCCCACCCATTTACCACTTACTAATTAAAGTTCAGTCCACTATTCATTTACTATTCTTCACATTCAACTGAAAGAACATCACAAACAGACGAGTGTAAGATGGCGATCGATGGCATATTTATTTCAAATCCTTAGCCTGGGATAATGGATGATGCCACATATGCACCTATAATTTACGTGGGGCTTAGCCCTTATTATAAATTAAATCATGAACATAATTGTGTTTCTATAGCTACACTCCGAGCAGGACACAACCGTCTGGCGCTCATACGACGTTACTCTGCTGTTGGTGTTTAGCCATAATTTGCGTTCTGCCTTCCGTGGAATCCAAGTAAACAAGTTTCGCAGCATCGTCGCGGCCAATGTTTCGAAGACACTGTATTAATTTATTGACCGTAGCTAGGTCGCGTCGCTCCCAGTCATGTAGCGTGTGTTTAAAATAATTGTTATTATCACTTCGTCCCCGGGATTCGAACTCAGATATCCTGCGGTTATTATAACCTGGAAGATAAAGAAAATATATATGTGACAATTTAATAAAAAATAAACAAAGAATACGTTATACAACTTCCCTTTAGGCCCCACGTATTATATATATACACAAATGTACAATCTCAAAGAGTGTTCATTTATTATTTCATTTATTAACCGAGTTCGTAAATATTTATTAGATATATGCGAGGCTCTTCCAAGTTATGACATCATTTTTTCTCAAAGAGTTATATGAATGAAATAATAAGAATGAGCACGAATGTAAAAAAAATCACATAACTCAGGAAAATGGCACTTTTACTATTTATTCATCAGATCACACTTTAACAAACGAGAAAAAAAATAGGCATATTAGTTTCTGGCAGTCAGTAACGTCTCAAAATGACGTCAGTTTACCATAACGTTATTCATATATTCGGGCACGATGAAACATAGTGCAGTATTTTACGTATGAGAACCAAGTTAAACGGGAAACACCGAGCGATGAATCTGAAGTGATACTAAACTACACTCCTGCACCGTATATTATGTGATAAATCTTAAACCTGCTTTTAGGTCAAACGCCACCAGTGCGTTGTTTTATAGACGATACAAATATGCTAATACATTGTTTTAAAGTTATAAAAGATTTAATTTAAAATATGACTAAACTCAATGATGTGTTAGTTCCAACTTGTAATTATCATGTTGATTACCATGCTAGGTATTTGATGTTTATTATTTTATATTTTCGCCTAACATTGTCTTTGTCCTTTTGGTTCAGATTTTTAACTATATATTGCATTAGTAAATCAAGGGCCGGTGGCTAAAAGGTCTCACTCAAGAATTACCTCCCTTACGTGACGGTATCAAGATTCTTACGTCCAAGAAAATGGTGATGTGTAGATCGGTTAGGCATTATTTTTGTTTAAAATGCATAATATTGTCATATTTCTTTGTACATTGAGAACATTGGAACATTTTCGTTATTTCTGCAATATTTGGATGACATTAGGTACTGTTTGATAAAGCTATACCAGTTTAAACGAGGCGTAGTGATACACTGCAACAAATGTGCAGACTTGTAAAAACGAAGAGGTGTCACCAAGCCATCGAAATTGTGAAAAAGCAACCTGGTCAACCCCACAACATCATTTATTTCTGTCAAGATTGATGCATGACATTGTTTATCAATATACACTACATACAAAAAGGCCATTTATAATTAACTGGGATAGGTGTGTCTCTTGCTGATATTGGCCAATGAAAGTGATGTAAACCCTGAGGGGTTTAGCCCGAGCACCTGCTATCGCTATAAGCCAATATCACCCAAGAGGCACACTGGAAACAGTTAATAACTTGTTTATTACATGTGCTACACGTATTTGTTACTAGATATAGTAACACATTTATTTGTAACTATATATAGTAACACATGTAATTGTAACTATATATATAGAGTAACACATGTATTTGTTACTATATATAGTAACATATGTATTTGTAACTATATATAGTAACACATGTAAAAAAAGTGTTTACCTAATTCCTTGGCAAGTGCTTTCCAGCTGTCCTGTTGTGGCGTTGACAATATGTGTTCCAACTCGTTCCGTTTCCCCTGTGGTAAATCTCGAACTCTTGATGTTAGGCAATCTGGAGATATACGTGTATTATTTAGCCAAACATTAGGAATCAGGTTCCATATTGTATGGATTGTATTGAATGGTTTTGAACGTCGCTTTCAGCAATCTTACAGAAATAAACAAATGAATGAATGAATGAATGAATGAATAAATAAATATATACATGTATATGAATGAATGAATAAATTAATGAATGAGCGGACGGACAGACGAATATGAATGAATGAATGAATGAATGAATGGACGAACGAGCGAACGAACGAACGAACGAACGATATAATCACATGATCGTCACACATGTTGGAAAAACATATATAATTATGTTATATAATTGTGTTATATAGTTGTGTTATATAATTATGTTATATAATTGTGTAATATAATTGTGTTATATAATGGTGTTATATAATGGTGTTATATAATGGTGTTATATAATTGTGTTATATAATTGTGTTATATAGTTGTGTTATATAATTGTGTTATATAATTGTGTTATATAATGGTGTTATATAATGGTGTTATATAATAGTGTTATATAATTGTGTTATATAATGGTGTTATATAATGGTGTTATATAATTGTGTTATATAATGGTGTTATATAGTTATGTTATATAATTGTGTTATATAATTGTGTTATATAATGGTGTTATATAATGGTGTTATATAATGGTGTTATATAATGGTGTTATATAGTTGTGTTATATAGTTGTGTTATATAGTTGTGTTATATAGTTGTGTTATATTATTGTGTTATATAATGGTGTTATATAATGGTGTTATATAATTGTTATGTTTTGATATGAAGATATATTCTAAATATTACCGGCCTTTTTATTATAAACAATTCACAGTTTCGCCCAAGGATCTAAAACATTTTCTGAGATTGATCAGTATAAAGTTTCTGATAAGCGGATAATAAAATGTGTGTTGGACATGTACATATCCATTTTCTGAGAAAGTCGAATTTAAAAAAAAAACAAAGCCCAGGGATTTGTTTCAAAAACAACGTACACTGAACATCATGGTCAAGACATACGTTGCGGACAAACAGAAACCTGTAGTTGTGGGTATAGTACCACCATTGGAACATGAAATAGTACCACCATTGGAAATATGAAATAGTACCACCAATGGAAACAGGAGAGAGTACCACCATTGGAAACATGAAATAGTACCACCATTGGAAACAGGAAATAGTACCACCATTGGAAACATGAAATAGTACCACCATTGGAAACATGAAATAGTACCACCATTGGAAATATGAAATAGTACCACCATTGGAAACATGAAATAGTACCACCATTGGAAACAGGAAATAGTACCACCATTGGAAACATGAAATAGTACCACCATTGGAAACATGTTTCACCATTGGAAACATGAAATAGTACCACCATTGGAAACAGGAAATAGTACCACCATTGGAAACAGGAAATAGTACCACCATTGGAAACATGAAACAGTACCACCATTTGAAAATGAAATAGTACCACCACTGGAAATATGAAATAGTACCACCATTGGAAACATGAAATAGCACCACCATTGGAAACATGAAATAGTACCACCATTGGAAACATGAAATAGTACCACCATTGGAAACATGAAATAGCACCACCATTGGAAACATGAAATAGCACCACCATTGGAAACATGAAATAGTACCACCATTGGAAACAGGAAATAGTACCACCATTGGAAACATGGAATAGTACCACCATTGGAAACATGGAATAGTACCACCATTGGAAACATGAAATAGTACCACCATTGGAAACATGGAATAGTACCACCATTGGAAACATGGAATAGTACCACCATTGGAAATATGAAATAGTACCACCATTGGAAACAGGAAATAGTACCACCATTGGAAACAGGAAATAGTACCACCATTGGAAACATGGAATAGTACCACCATTGGAAACATGGAATAGTACCACCATTGGAAATATGAAATAGTACCACCATTGGAAACATGAAATAGTACCACCATTGGAAACATGAAATAGTACCACCATTGGAAACATGAAATAGCACCACCATTGGAAACATGAAATAGCACCACCATTGGAAACATGAAATAGCACCACCATTGGAAACATGAAATAGTACCACCATTGGAAACAGAAAATAGTACCACCATTGGAAACATGAAATAGTACCACCATTGGAAACATGAAATAGTACCACCATTCGAAATATGAAATAGTACCACCATTGGAAACATGAAATAGCACCACCATTGGAAACATGAAATAGTACCACCATTGGAAATATGAAATAGTACCACCGTTGGAAACATGAAATAGCACCACCATTGGAAACATGAAATAGCACCACCATTGGAAACAGGAAATACTTCAGTGGGGTCGTCGCATAATGACGGTTATAAATATTCCTTGTTTCTTCTTTAAAAATGCATTGTCCTTATTTTAATGCTCATTTTTTTTATTTGAATGGCATTATTGATGCATTTTGAACAGTTTGATTTCGGAAGTCTACTTTCACTTTACAAATAGTGTACACACTGAGCAGATAAAAATCTTGTATATGACACATGACTCCTACTTTTCTCATCATATTTTGGTAGTGCAGAGGTTGACAAACAATAAATTTGGGTCTCTTTATGAATGACAAGCCTTCAACCTTTTTTTATTTATTATAGAATAAAGAAAAAAATCAATGGTGGGCTTACACCTGTATATAAAGACGAGTAAATGCACTTGGCGAATCACTTTTAGGATTGCTCGTGGATAATAGCATATATAGTTTACAAACATCTCACGGTCTATTACACTCGACTTCTTTGATATAATGAAAATGAGACTTAATTTTGTTATTACAAAAAAATGAAAGATCAACTTTCTCTTTGAACACAATCGGAGGCAAATATTTTAATATGAACAAAATATATTTTATGATATTTTCGAGCGAATCATTTTAAGTTGAACACTTTGGTACGGTCAATTAACCAGTCTGTATATACCGTCGCAAATCAAGTGTAACTTTTTCCATCAGTTGAAGGCGAGGAGTCACTTCAAATCGAATTAACATTCGCGTCTGAATAATAAATTATTTTAATTTGACTCTCATAAATAAACTAGCTTTTTTAGCTGCTGAGAACGTTTGTAATTATGTTTGAATTATGGCTAATGTGGACTGGTTTCCCGCTTCAGGAAAGGAAAAAGTAGAAGAAGAAGAAGGAGAAGAAAAAGATTGAAAGGGAGAAAATAAGGAGAAAAAAGAAGAAGAATAAGAACTAGCTTTTTTGTCAGATGAGAATATTTGTTATTATGTTTTAATTATTGCTAATGTGGACTGGTTTGTGAAATAACCGCTACAGGAAAAGGAAGATGAAGAAGAAGAAAAAGGAGAAGAAGAAGATGAAGAAGAAGAAGAAGAAAAAATATTAAGAAAAATAAGGAGAAAAATAAGGAGAAGAAGAAGAGTGAGATTATGACGAAGATGAAACAGAAAAAGAAGAATATGGCGAATAATAGAATATTTTATTATCTAACCCGTTACAGTTTCGCACGCACGCACGCACGCACGCGAGCACGCACGCACGCACGCACGCAGATACATTATATACACATATTATGATATCTAGTATAATAGTTACGAATATATTGTTTCAGTCTTATATCATTATAAGCTGAGCATTTTCACCTGCAATATCTAAATAATTCAATATTTGGCAAGGAAGCTTGTGATTCTCTGATCTAGTTTCTGTAGACAATCAGTTTTTTCTTTCCATTATATAACCTTCTGTTGAGGTAAAATTGACGAGGATCATAGCATTGGTCTAGTGGTTGAGCGTCCATCTCGCATGTAGAAGGTCGTGGGTTCGATCCCCAGCCGAGTCATATCAAAGACTTAAGGAAATGGTACTAGAAACTTCCTCGCTCAAGGTGTTCAGCATTAAGAGGATAGTTTTAGGCCTGGTCGGGCCAGTGTCAGTACAATGTGACTTGGTGGGATGTTATACCATGTGTCTGAGGCATGATACTCCAGAGTGGCAGGGTTTAAAATACTGTCTCAAATAGACATCGTCGCGACGTGACTAAAACAATTGTTGAAAGCGAAGCTAAACACCATACAACAACAGCAATAACAACAACAGCAATAACAACAACAACAACAACAACAACAACAACAACAACAACAACAACAACAACAACAACAACAACAACAACAACAACAACAACAACAACAACAACAACAACACCGTGCACGTCCGACAATAGTGATACAGCCTAATAGTACATATTTAATGACACGTTTGACACACCATACACTATTTTATATGCATATTAAATCAACTTCATTCGCATTTGAAATTCAGTGCTCAATTTGCGCGTACGCAAATTCTAATTAACAGATAATTCATTTTTACAACAAATTGATTCGATCTAATTAAGGTGGAATAATAAACCAGAGAGAATAGAAAATGTGTGTAATCTATGCACACATAGACCCCAGAGATGTCTGTGAATACCATTTGTCGAGTAAACAGATCGGAAAAGTCTGTGAAAACTTCGAGAATTTACAAAACACGTGCATTAATATAATATCATAAATCTATTCGCTCAGATTAGGCAGCATGTGATATCACTTTCAGTACTGTTAAACAGACTATAGATACACCCTGAGTAACCGTGCATATGTTATTCTACTAATTAAACTTGAAGCGAGAATGTTGAATTTTTGTTTATTAAAAAGATAAAATGGCTTAGCTTTTATAGCAACAATAACAACGTTATAAAGATATGTTTCTAATTACAAAAGATTGAAATTAAATGAATTTATCTGTAAGCTTGTTATGTCTGGTCGATCTTATTTCCTCAACACCAAAATATTCCATTAACTTGTGTTATAAAGATATATTTCTAATTACAAAAAATGAAATCAAATGGAATATTCTGCAAATTTGTTTTGTCCACCTTATAATCCCAATGCCAAAATATTTCATTGCCGTGTGGCATAAAGATAGACATTTCAAATTATAAAATAATGAAAGTATTAGAAGCTTGTTTTATCCGCTTTTTCAGTACTGCAGTATTTCCAAACTTGTGGCTTATACCTTAAGTATAATTACACACACAACACCGCAATGTCCGTTAAAGGGAGTTTATTAGTAATAAAGAAAACGCTACAAATGTCTTAATAAAATAATTATCAAATTGGAAAAAGCATCTCATTATCATTAATCGATAAAATCCGAATGGTTTCAATGTCATATTCTCCAAAATGTGCCAAAATCGATATTTAAATTGGAGTAGTAAACTTGAAACGAAACCCCAGTTCTATAAATAGACAGCACCTAAATACTGCTTGACGATATTTGCATCGTCATTCGGACTTTTTATAAGATGAAACGCTTTTTTTACTAACCGGATCGAATTGAAATCAAAATGAAATCACGTGACTCATATAATACGTCTCAATATATGTTGCAATTTTAAGCGGGAAATCTATTTTAATCTAACCTAGGCTCGTAACCCAAGTTAGTGATAGTTTGAAAAATCCTAATAAATTCCCTTTAAAACACAAACAGAATACTTAAATCAGTTGTAAAACAGACATGCGCAGTGGTGAAAGATACCGCCAGCATTGGATATTTTTTTATAAATTCTTAGGTATGCATAATGTATTCTTACATGGGTCAATCAGTAAAGGTTAAATAAACAACTAAACAATCTTAAGTGTTCTTATGCTAGACTGATCTCAAAAGAAGCTGAACTATAAAATGCTTAGTAAAAAAATGCAAAGAAAATCGCTATAACGGAAGTGCAGATAACAGGTGGAAATGTGTATCACACGGTTCATGTAAAACACATCAGAACATTTTAAAGACAGACATATCGTTACATATCATCGGCTTCGGGAGGGTGTGTGAAAATGGTTTAAGTGTTGTAACATGTAAATATCAAAGTTCAAGACTTCAGATTAATATGTAACTCTGAAGACATGTTACCTTTGGCAACTGTTATTTAATTAAAAATATCCCCAAAGGAGGAACCACGATTTTCAGTAGGGGGCGTTGCAGCTGAAAGGGATATTCAAATAGTAAACAAAGGACATGTATATACGTATATATAACTTTTTGAACACCCCTCGTGTATATGTCCGAGTATATATTTTTTTTTACTGTTTTCACATAGATACCTGTTTTGATAATCAGCAAATCTCATGCTGCCAAACCTCAGCCTCCCTCTAAATCCGCCAGCGATCCTACGCATGTTTAAAGTCTTAATGTGTAACGCCTTTCACAAAAAGTGTTTATTTTGTTGATACATGGTTTTATTTTAGTTTTAATGAGCATCAAACTCTAATAAAGTCAAGATATACTGAACGAAACAGCTAACCCGCCACCTGACATTTTATGCATATAACCAACCACCTGACATTTTATGCATATAACCAACCACCTGACATTTTATGCATATAACCAATCACCTGACATTTTATATATTTTTCTCAAAAAGTATCACAGCAATTCCTCGAAATCTGGACTTGAATATGAACGATTATTAAGGACAATAATGACCAAGTATGTACAATCGAATTTGGCAGTAATTGTCGTATACGGATTTTAATAACGGTACTCAATATTCTGATAAATATTGGAAACACAAAAGTGGCGGGTTAGGTGTTCCGTACAGTATATATATATTACTTCATACCAGCTTGTCAGGATGACAACGCTTCGTGCTATGGACACATTATAAAGTTCCCCACCCAGCCGGTCCCGGTAAATTCTGTCGGTGGTGCGTCTGACTATCAATCCAGTGGTCGTGAATTCGAATCCCCGCCCGATCACAGCCTCCCACCGCTGATTCAAGTGGGAAATTTATCAGTTACTTGCGGAAATAGGTGTGCTCGAGTAATGGTTTACCGTCCAGGATCCCAGAAAAGAGAGTTAGGTCAACTGATCGTCTGTTAATACTCAGTAGCATTAAAATGACGCTAAATTTTCAAACAAAAAGGAACAAGGAAACATTGGCATAATTTGAATATTTCACGGACAAAGCTTACTTACACGCATAGTTCTTTGGAGAATCGCTCTCTACAAAAACGCCACTGTCAGCACCGGAAGCTTTGGAATATTCCACGTCCTCGTGGGTGGGTGGGGATTTATGACGTCGTTTCGCGCGTAAACGACGCCAGTGTTTGACTATCACGTAACCTAGCAACCCGACTACGACGAGGCCAAGGACCGAACAGTAAACTGGAATAATGTCGCCGTCGTCGTCGTCACCGTCTTTGTAAACAGTAGGTTCCTCCGTGTTGTTGTCATTCGGAAATCGTCTGCCGACACTGATACCTGAAATGTGAAATTCATAGAAACATTTGAAATGGTATATATCTGTAGCATGGAAGTTCACCTCTCCTAGAAAAACCACTGTCTTCACTGCAATAGTAACATAATGATGGTTTCATAGAACTTATGATAATAGGGTTCTTTATTTAGTAATATTAGTAATATACAAAATAGTAGTAGTAGTAGCGGTAGCAATCGTGGTAGTGGTAGTGGAACTGGTAGTAGTAGTGATGGAAGTGGTGATAGTGGAGGTAATAATAGTAGTAGTAGAAGTATTAGAAGTAGAAGTGGCAGTAATAGTAGTAGTAGTAGTAGTAGAAGTAGTAGTAGTAATACTAGTAGTGGCAGTAGTAGTAGTAGTAGCATCAGCAGTAATGGTAGTGGAAGTAAAAGTAGTAGTAGTAGTAGTAGTAGTAGTAGTAGTAGTAGTAGTAGTAGTAGTAGAAGTAGTAGTAGTAGTAGTAGTAGTAGTAGTAGTAGTAGTAGAAGTAGTAGTAGCAGCAACATAATTAGTAGTAGTAGCAGCAGCAGGAGGAGCAATAGTAGTAGTAGTAGTAGCAGCAGTAGTAGTAGTAGTAGCAGCAACAGGAGGAGC